>JAYMFT010215500.1:0-11441 GCA_038088735.1 Panulirus argus
AGAGAGAGAGAGAGAGAGAGAGAGAGAGAGAGAGAGAGAGAGAGAAGAAAAGAGAGCAAGAAAGAAAGCAGATGAGCTGCTTGACTGGCTGCCTGAAATGTTCAATATGTCACTGCAGTTAGGTAAATGCTATGGGATTGAAAGACGGCAAATGCTGTACCTACCTTTAAGAAAGGAGTATGGGAAGTTGTGTAGACAAGCGTGGCCTGTAGAGTCCTGGAAAAATAGTCAGGAAGCAGATGGATGTCAACTAGCAAAGGAGAAACTACCTAAGCTAGACATACTGGATTCTGGGAAAGAAGGTCATTTGTAACAAACCTCTTAAGACTTCCATGGTAGTATGCTCCTTTTAAGACAGAAGTGAAAGATAGGGCATCATGTGGAGGTAGACAGCCTGAAAGCATTTGAAACTACCAAATACTAGGCTGATGGCGATGCTGGATCTTCAGGCAGGAATATGGGGTAGATTACTTAATCAGACTGAAGATGAGTGGAAGGGAAGATATGATACATATCAAAGGAACTTTCTCGGGCTGAGGTCACCAGTGGTTTGTCACTAGGCAATTTTCTTGAACACTGCTCTTCTTGATTTAAGTAAATGAATTTCCCAAAGGACTTGGCTCATACCTGATGAATATTTGATTAATGTACAAAGGAAGCTAAGCAAACTGCAAAGCTGGTCTAATACATGGTCATTGAAATTCATCCCACGTATTGGACACGGTAAATGAAGGCTCTGATGTGAAAATCATTAAGCATATAATCTGCATGAATCAGTGTGTGATGGGGACCTGGCAATTGACAGTGCACCTATCCTGTTGACAGAGTCCCATCTTAGGAGAACTGTAAAGGAAACAAAGTGTCTGTTGACTAATATTAAAATTGAACATTGCATTCACATACACAGATAATAAAATAATTGGCAAACTGTTAACTTTGCATAAGCCAAAAATAGAAAGTGCTTCTAAAGTTTGGTTATTGCACTTAATGAAGCATAAAAAACTATTATACAAGGCCCTATGGACAGCAATAGCAATTGTATCAAAATTCAGAGAAATGGAGAAACAACTTAGAGTGAGATGTTAGAGACAATAAAGTTGTCTACTGTGGAGAAGAGTAGAGTTTTTAAAACAATTTGATGTCACCAGTGAACAGTTCTTTGAGATACATGGGGAGAACAACCAGCATGGACCTTCTTACAAAAGATGTAATGAACTACTTTTAGGGAATCAGAACAGTACACAAATGGAATAAACTAAGTGATGATTCTGTAACAGCTCAAATTGTACAAAAGTTTAAAATGCAGTAAGATTACAGAGGAAGTTTAAAAGCTGAGGCTCCATGAGTGTTCAACTCCCTCCCAATATGGTACAAACACGGAATTACAAACTGATAAATATGTGCATATGTATGTATTGTGCTTATATGTGGATATGAATGAATGTGTGGGGTGAATTTACCCATCTGCTCAGTATGGGGAGGGACTTTAACACTACCAGGATGTCATCTGTAACTGGGTGAAAGGTACAGTGACTTACCATCCTTTGGCATTTGGTGTCTTATCTTTGTCTGCAAGTGTATAAGTTGTTATTTTAGTGGATGTGATATGGGCATGGGTAGGTCAACGGGTATGCACTTGGGAATGGTTAGGTACAATCTGGTGGGTGAAGATATACATGGATGATTGTGGGTGTGTGTTGGCTGGGAAGTTTCTCCAACCGTGTGAATGAGTATGGATGTGAAAGAGTAGGTGGATGCAACTGGACTTGGAGAAATGAACGAGTGTAAGAGCGGAGCCATAGGATGGGTGTGTGGATAAGGGTGTAGGTAGGATTAAGTGCTGTACCATTCAATTTGGTATCAAGTTTCTTCATGATGGAGCTAAGATGTCTTTAAGTCTTTCGGTAGTCTCATTTGCAAATTCAATAATAAACATTAGACTTGAACATAATGCTAATGGCCAAAGGGTTATACCTACTGGCACTATTTGAGACACTGCCATTGTAATGCTCCTCTCTTCTTTACAGATTACCTTTCTTAGTTATGTCTGGTAGCACTTGTGTAATTCAACCCAACATTTCTTAATAGTGATATCCTAATGCTTACGATACAGTAGTACTCATTGCTGTTAGATGCACTTGCACTACTTACATCTTTCTCTCCTTTGTGCAATGCACATAATTAACCTGAAAGTACTTTCAAGAAACTTAATATAATATACACAGCAACAATTGTCAAAAAAATTAATTCGTTTTAACGGACTTTCTACAATGATGTATCATATCATTTTTATAAAACTATGCAGCGTACACCACTGCATACATATTACAATTTAAAAGATTATGCCTACAAAGATGAAGAGACATTCAGTGACATCTATGGAAAAAAGATTCTTTAAGAACCACTGCACTGAAAAATTGGGGCTTACATGGTACAGTAAAACAGTTAACCAGTAAAGACCATCAAAACTGATATAATGTAATTACAAAAGAACAACTTTTTTACAAAGAATCTAGAATATGAATTTGTATAATTACCTAAAATATGTGTATGAATAAAAAGTGCACAACACACCTGTAAACCATTAATCATAGCACTATGGACACTATACATTACATCTGAAATCTTAAATATCCACAAAACATGCAACCGAATATGACAATTCATAATGTAGATTCACAGTACAATGCAAAAAATAAAGAATTTACATAGTGGAAATTTGCTTTACTATAACAAAAAGCTGCTTGCAGTTATCTGTTTTTACAAAACTAGAGAAATGATCTAAACCGACAGTTAGATTTACTACACCGAGGTGAACTAAGCTATGCACAAAAGAAAAATCATAAGACCAAAATTAGTTTACAATGTCATAATGTAAGAAGAATTTTCAGGTACCATGATAGATATCATCCAAATTGAGCCAGCAATTCAATGGTTCTTATATTCTGATAGCTCTGTTTGCTATGTCCTCGTTCAACATTATGTACAAAGTCTTCACTGAAAAGAAAACTGAAACAAAACAAAATCAGATATCCTATAAAAAAAAAAAAAAGGTATGCTGTAAACACTTATGACTTCTCTCTAAAACACCCAAGAATGGAAGTACTTTTCTAAAAATTGCCAGAGATACCCATAAGGCTTGTGTTATGCAGAGGTCCCTTTCCTACTGTGGTTTCATCAACCGTAGTTTGGAGTAAATTTGGCACAAAGTTTTGAGTATCCATGGTTTTTGATGGCACTGCTGATATTTTTCTGCACAATATGGATGCAGGCTGCATGTTGTACAGCCCCCAAAAAACCTCCAATACTGGGTAGAGTGGGGAGGTGTGTCATAACCTATTTGTAATTACCTATTCGTACTGTATAGGGAGGGTTTTACACTTGCGGGTCCCCATCTTTTGAACGTTCTCTACTATCATACAACTTCATAACTTTATGTATGCTGTCTACATTAACCATGACACAACCAAGCAGTGTTGCTATGGTGAGCATCAAGGTAACTTTTAGGAATACTGAGGTATGGCATCAGCAGTTGACATACTGTCATTATGTTATTACTTTCCTGTTTCCTACATAATTTCTATCTATTTAATGTCATTATATTATTACTTTCCTGCTTCCTACATAATTCCTATCTATTTTTATAGAATGAACATGTTATTTTTGAAGCATACCCTACTTATTCTTAATCCAGAAGTGTTCATTATAGGACTTAGTTATGCCTCTCATGAGGCACTTTCCCTAATACCCCATTTCCCATAGGCTATGTAACTTGCCAACCATGGTTTTGCCAGACATGGGGTCTTCTAGGAATGTAACCTCCAACAGTTAGTAAGGGACTTCTGTACACATGACCCTTGGCTAGTTTGGAACTCAAAAGTCAAACCAAAAGTATCTTTCAAGTTGTAAAACATACAATGCTAGTTATATTTCCAATGAAGCATCTCAAGTTAACCGAAAAGCATTGAAACTGAATAACTCAGGCCTGGATACAGAAAGCACCATTTCATTTGAAAAGTTAAAAGAGTGAAAACTAGCTAACGTATAAAAAACTTCTAATTATATTATTACATGTACTACAGATATGCCATAATGATTATAAAGTTTTCCTTGCCATTTCTAAAACCTCAGAAACCATATGAATGTCAAACTTGCAAACAGTAAGACTTTAGTTCACTGGAAAATAATGGGTCAGAAAGAGATTCTGTAGAATGAACCCACACATTTTTCTAACATAGATGATACTAAAATATTAAGCTAATGTATTTCTTAGTTCACATTAGTTCTTCAATGAAAGACTTTATTATTTGTTTTTTAGAGGATCATTTCATGAGTTTAATACAGGAATGCATGGTGTCACTACAACAACAGATGCTATTTTAGAATAAAAAACTACTTAAATCATAACTTACATTTGTGACAATATCAGTTTCTTACATTTTCTTGTTAATTTTAGCATTCTTTGAAGAGATTTTATCATTCTGATATTACAGTTCTTAGCTTATGATGATCATTTTGTGGCGAGTTTTCCATGGTAATAATCTGCTTCACTATGACAGCGGTTGCCACTTCATAATGCAAACTGCTTTAGTTATACACCAACCAGGCATGTAATTTATTAGTACTACTTGCCAGGGTATTAGGCACGGTTACCTACGTAGTGAGCCAGGTTGCTGTCTTTACTTTCTGTCTCACCCACAAGCAAACTGGTGGCATTATGTTCACCTAAGTACAATCTCTCCTCGTCACATATAATACTTAACAATGCTTAACTCATGCAACTCATTCTTTGTAACTCCAAATTTTCCTGCAGAAAGCACTATGTGCTAACCCCACGTCTTGATAAAATGATATAAGGAACATAGAGGCAAAAGTAGGTAGGAACATCAGACAGAAGCATTAGGTAGAAACTTTAGGTACAAGTAATTGATAGGAACATTTAGTGAGAGCATTAGGTAGAAGTAGGAGGTTGGAACATTAATGTAGACACATTAAGTATAAGCCTCTGAAAACATTGAGCTAAAGTTGCCCTCTGTCAGTGGCCTGTTAAAGGAGAAGCACTAAAGGCTAAGAAGCAGCACTAGAGTTCACTAGTTATGGAGACCCTTTTGCTATGGCCAACCTCGAGGGAGTTCCCAAAGGAAGAGGCGTCAGATATGTAGATGTATAGATAGACAGATAGATGTATGGTTTGTAAATTCATCTTTAAAATATTACTTGTATTTGTGACCATATCAATTTTTCATATTTTCTAATTCACATATCACTTTTGTGAAAGATTTAATCATTCTGATATTGTAATTCTCACCTAGCTTTCAGATGATTACTTTGTCATAAATTAATCTGGCAAGGCTTTGAGTTGCTAAGATAGAGAATGCCATATTAAGGGCCAAATTACTTTATAAAGTAATCATCATAATCATGACACAGTTTGTCTGTTTTCAAGATCTCTTTAGGGGGAATGACAAGAACAGTATAAAGAATTGTATATAGAAAACCAAATGAGGGACAAGGGTCCTTGAATGACTCATCAACATCTAAGGATAAAGTTTATAAACCTGAATCACCTGTATCTAAAGAACTTCCCCTATAAAGTTACCTACACATTGGTGTAACATTCTGCAAGCAGCTGGGTTTGGTTTGATGGTTTTGCAATCTAAGCACACAGCTTTACAAATTGTATTGATTTGCAAATCAGAAAGGGTTTGCACTGTGAATGGCAAATTCTAGTTGCAAAATGATGATTGCAAACCAATGGAGCCACAAATGCAAGGGAAACCTATACTTAAAACTGATAAGAAAGGAAGATGAAGACCACCTGTGGTCCACCAAAGGGATAATAAAATAAGCCTTAGAATTCTTGAGGAAGCGCTAATTATCAACAGAAAAATATTTTGTGACAAGACCATAAACCACACATATATTACCTACTAAGGAGGAATATTACTATACAATATCTAAAACACAAAGGATAGATTTAAAATATACATCTGATACATATACAAGGAAAACAAAGAAAAATATTGTACAGAGCTGACTTGAATATACTATTTCCTGCTCACTGCAGGAATGGAACAGGCAATAATAACACCTATATTTACAAGTGTTCGCAGGTGCAAACATATTTATCAAAATATCACCATAGTCATATGTCTTTTTGTCTACTTATTTTCTAAGGGAAAAAGGATATGTGCTTGCTAGAGAAATAGCATATAATACATATAATGACATTTCATGAATTTTTTTTACAAAGGAAAACACTTTAAAGATGATAAAATAGCACCTCACACATATATTGAACATATCACTGGTTAGCATAAGCACGACCATATATGAACACTATTGTTTTTATGAAACAAAGTGAAACACATTTACCTTTCCTTAAGATTTCAATAAAGGAACTTTGATGCTTGCCACACATTACATGAGGTGTGTTTTGTTACAAATACTGATATATCTTTTGCCTTCAAAATCTGAAGGACACTTGTCACCAAGAATAATTACATCAATGATAATGTACAACTTTCGCTAACAAGAATAAAAGTGCTAAAAACTTTTTCACGCAGCAATAACAATGTCATCTATACACTGAAATATGATGAACTTCTCAATAAATATGCTGTCAAGGAGTTAAAGTAAAAAACACAAAGAGCTTGTCAAAAGCTCTTCCATGGCTAACTAACTGGTTAGAAGCCCTTATGATCCAACTTACTGCATCACTAAATATAATTCATCACCTTTTGGAGGGAAATATCTTAGGAAAATCAGTCAAAAGTCCCTCTATAACTCGGTTGTGAAGCATCACATCAGTCATCAGGTCATGGGATAAGGTCACTCTAGGCCACAGAAGGCAAGGTCCAAACACAATGGCTAGGTTGGAGACACTCATCCGATTTTCACTCTCAAATTCAGTTACTCTGTGAATGAAAAATAAGTTACAATAAAAGAACAAGGCTGGTAAATATAAGCAATACAAAATCATAATATTTAGAAAAAGTGTTTTATTATTCAGCATCATCTAACAGCTATTCAATTATGTCAAATTATACAGCCTTTCTGTTGGTTTTTCAGTTGTATATGTATGTCTGCCACCAGTACGAAATCTAAATTATTCCACTGTATATGAGAGACAAAGCTGATCCTTCAGAATCCTATAGAAAGTATTATAATGATGCCTTTTACAACAAGATTATTAAAAGTGAGAAATGGTTCCCATGTGTCCCACAACCTAACCTCACATATGCAAAAATGAATAATTAGTTTCATTCCCAAACAGCAAATCTTGCCTTCAAAAACCAGCATTAAGAACAGAGGTACAAAAGCTTCATTTGCACACACCAAGTCTTTAGTTGTCATGCATAAAGGACTGAAACCAACGTCTACATCTAAAACCAAGCTACACACTACCCTACAATTTATCTTAACCTTTTCCCTGTCATGCATAAACTACTGAAACCAACGTCTACATCCAAAACCAAGCTACACACTACCCTACAGTTTATCTTAACCTTTTCCTATGTCCCAGTTCAGCTCACCAATAGCAAGTTTCCCACAGTGCATGCCTCCAGCCCTCTTGAATGTTCAGACTCCCAGTCTCTGTTGCTCACTCTGCTTACAAACCATAAATCCTCTTTATCAGCCTGTCCCTTATATGTCTTCCTTTTTATCTTTCACATTTTACTCTAAAGGTCTCGGAGTTTACTCCTGCCCTTTCCCTACTACTCTCATTGCTTTTCTGAAAATACCATCCATACATTTACCTTTTCTGTATCACTAATGATTTCTAAACTCATTCTGCTACTGACTCTCTTTCTCATAAGTCCATCATTCCACCAAAACCTTCCATTGCATACTTCCACATCCCATCTTCTATATGCCACAAACTTCACCCTCATAGTTAGCATTACTTTCCTACATACCTTCAAATCCAACAGTTTTGCTTACTTTTATGCTTACGTCAATCTTGATCTCTCTCTCCTGGTATCTTTGCATACAGGCCACTCTTCCATGCTCACTCATTTCCACATGGTGCTTTTACCTGTATATCATTTCCTTTGTTCCTAGACCCACAACCAAATCTCACTCTCACCTCCACCAATAAATGATCAGACATTCCACCTGATGCCCCTCAAAGTATGTTCACCTCTAATGACCCTTCCTTTGCATACATCAATTAATGCATAAGTCAATATTGCACAGACATCCAACCCCAATTACCCACATGTATGTACATTTTCTTAAACTATCTATCTATCTGCATCTCTGACACTTGTTCCCAACTGGAACTCCCTCAAGGGGGTGGCCACAGCAATACAGTCTTAATAACTAGTGAGCTCCAGTGCAGCTTTTCAGCCTTTAGTGCCTCACCCTTAACAGACTACTGGCAAAGGGCAAGTCTAGCAGTGTCTGCAGAGGCTCCAACCTAATGTTCCTGCTCACTACTTCTGCCTAATGTTCCTACCTACTACTTCCACCTAATGTATCAATTAATGCTCCTACCTACTACTTCTATCTATTGCTCCTAACATTTTGGCAAAAGGAAAGGCTAGCACATAGTGCTCACTACAGGAAAATCCAATTATAAAGAATGAACTGTGTGAGTTAAGTGTTATATAGTTTGTGTGTGATAAGGAGAGATTGTATGTTTGTGGACACAATGCCAGTAGTTCATGTGTGGGTGAGGCAGAAAGAAAAGATAGCTACCTGGGTCAGAAAAGTGCAACTTGACAACCACTGAAGTGCTGGCTCACTATGCAGCTGTCACTAACCCCCATGATACCTAGATGGGCAGTACAGGTAATGTACATCCTTGGTATATTGCCGACTACTAGCTACTACCTACTTAAACTAAGTATTCCCAATCACCATTCCTCTTTTAACACATACATCTACACATTCTTCCCCATTTTTCTATTATGCAAGAAACCCTAAGTTCCATATAATACCCTAACATGTCTCTTCACCTAAACTTGCATTAAGATCCCTAACACCAAGATTGGTTCCCTTGCACCAGATTTGCAAAAGTACTCACTCAGCTCCTCTAAAAATGCATTCCTTTTTATCAGCGTTTTATTTCATTCTAACCTACACCAACCATAAATTCACTTCCTTACACTTTTTGATACACTAACACATCATTCTTCATCAGAAGCTTACCCCCTGAACATCTGTGAACCACTCTACCCCCTTTCCTTTCAACTTTGATTTGTTCTGAGCCACAACATTTAAGTTTCTCTCATCAAACATAGCACTTATATCTCCCCTCTCCTCATCCTCTTTACAACTATACCTATTTGCTTCATATCTAAATGCCATTATTTAGAAAGTGATAATTCATGAATGAAGGATTTCCAAGCCCCTAAACCTGTCCCTGCAGGTCACTGTCTAAGAAAAGCTGGAGATACATGGGTACTATTCTTTTTTCCCTATTCCTATACAGCTTATTGCTTGAGAAAACTATTGAAAACTATTCCCACCTGAGTAAATGCTGAAGAAGGACCCTCAGTGTATCACAGTTTTCTGGTGGCAGTCTATTTACTGCTTTTGTTAACTTATCTGCTTGCTGGTTCATGCGCCGGTATTCTGTAGAGTACACATGAGAAGTTGTATTATTACCTGTCAAGGTAATACATACAATGTAATTGCTGGATTATAGAACATACATCAAAATTATCATGACATCAAATACTACAAACTCTGCAAGAAGTCAGTAACTTCCCTGAGTAAAAGACTGGTATGGGTTAGGAACCAAGAGTATAAGTAAAGCAGTGTGTGTACTGCATTTTTCAACTGTACTGCAAAGGTGCTCTACATACTTGACCAAATATTCTACACATAAGATATATGGATGCTGTTTCCTTTTGCCTGTGTTAAAGGATAATCCAGTAATAAAAGTGATGAGTGTTGGGTCTGCAACATGTGTGATGACCCAGTTGGAGGAAGGAGAAGAAATGCTGAAACAGTAAGTGGAGAAGTGGAAAGCAGTAATGATTCTGTGACTGCAATATGCTGCAAAAGTGTGTATATGCAGAGTAGGAAAGTAAATACTGGAATTAAAATGAAAATATGCAATTCATCAATGAATAATTCTGCCAAATGCCATAAATACATCTCCATGAATTCTTTATTTGCTGAAATCCTTGCATTGATATTTTCATAATGTTTTGGAGTAAAAGTGATCAGAAAAGACATACTCATAAAGAGACAAGTGGGGTAATGCTGAATGAGATACATGATGACACAGGTGAGATAGTGTTAAAGAAGATACATGAAAAAGGAGACATAGTTGAATTGAGTAACATTTAACAGTAATAATGTGGATAACAAAGATTCTATTGATCATACAGCAATATTCATTAACAAAGTTTATTTATATGAACTACCCAAGAAACAAAAAAATCAGTAAAAATAATGCCGACTGATCATCAACACATACCTCATGTTCATGCTTTGGTGGTGGCATGAAAAAAAAGTATTACCTTTTAATCATCCAGCAAAACTATTGCACATGATGGATAAAAAAAAATCTGCACTTAAAAGTTAAAGATATTTAAAAATTTACAATTATCAGGAATCCAAGCAACAATATCAAAGTGCACTAAAATGAAAAGACTGGATCACTGAATTAAGTGAACCAGGAAAACATTCAAAGACAAATCAGGAGTTGGTACCTGTTTTCAAATTTCACCCTTCAAGCACAAGCTATGTGAGAGCAAAAACTTAATGGTAATACATCTTCCTAAAGCTCTAACATAGATCCGAGACTGCTTCTATTTAACATGTGGAGAGAGAAGCCACTAACCAGAGCCAGTGGCCTGAATGAACTCCTGGTAGTTGTCAAAGGGAATCAGAGGTTCCTTGAGCTCCCTGAAGAACAACTTTAGGGCACCAGATAGGTTGTGGATCTCCTTTTCTCGGCTTAAAATGGTATAGTTTCTCTGAGCGACCTGTGGAAATGGGATAATGAAGCATTGCTATACTGTATAAACTTTCCACACTGACTTTGTCAGCTATATTAATCATTTACTTTTTTCCATACTTGGAAAAAGGTGGAGCCTGCAGAATCTTTAAGCATCTGGCCTCCTAAACAACTCCATTTTTCAGGTGATGGAAACCTAACACAAATTTAAATGCATTTACTGAAAACATCAGCACACTGGTTACTTTCTCTCTCTCTCTTTTTTTACACAAGACAACTAGAGACTGAGTGTGAGCAAATGTGGCCATTTCATCTGTCACCTGGTGTTACCTCGCTGACACAGGGGGTGGCGATGCTATTTCCTGTGGAGCAGGGTGGCATCAGGAATGTATGGGGGCGAGCAAGTGTAAATATGTAAATATGTACATGTGTATATGCATGTGATGTGGACTTTTGTCCATGACTGGGGGGGGGGGGGGGGAAGCATATATGTGCATGTATGTATAAATGTGCTTCCTCGCTG
>JAYMFT010215511.1:0-11441 GCA_038088735.1 Panulirus argus
CCACAACCGCTGGCCTCCCCGGGGACCCCCCCCCTTTCCCTCCCCTTCCCCCCCCCTCCCATCATCCAGAACCACCGCCCTCCACCCCCTTTCCACTAACGCCGTCCCCCCCCCCCCGCCCCGCCCGATTCACCCCACCCCTCCCCTCCTGTCCTTCGGTCTTTGTCGTCTATCAACCCCGACGCCCCTTTCGTGTCGTCGTGCACCCGGCGCGCTCTTCGTTGTCGTTTCGTTATCAACGGTGCCCATTGTTTGTCGTCACTGTCTGCGGTTCCCGTTGTGTGATGGCGCCGTCTGTGGCCCCCGTTGCGTCACGGCCTGTGGCGTCTCTCGGCGCGATTCGTGTGACGGTGCTTTGTGGTGACAGCGCAGTATCTACAGTGACACTGTTCCCAGGAGATGTGTACAGATCTGAACTGATGTTATTACAGTCACTGAAGGAATGGAGTCACTGACGTATAGATTGATACAGGTATATGGCATAGATCGATATAGGTGTATGATATAGATTGATACCGGTATATGATACAGAATTTAGTCCCTGTAACATAGGAGTGGTTGAGTCTCTAACGTTAGCTTGAAAGAAATGAAGAGTTTGAAATTCAGGACGATTTACGAGGAAGGAAGGGTAGCGGTGATAAAGCTCATTAGTACTTTAATATATTATTTATGGTTCAGACGAAGTATTATTAAAGTGAACCATTGAGGGGAAAATCGGAAAAAGGGACCAGATTACGTCTGAACGTGAAGGTATGGGTGTGTGTTGACATTATCCTTAGGGGGAAGTTTGGTGGGTAACTCTGTTAGCTGAGCCCTGGTTCAAGCCTCCCCCTTGCACCACCACGAACACCTTGGCCCATATGGAGGGGGTCAACTGGCTCCTATGGTCACACACGCAACTAGTATTTTTCCTTTTCTTTTAGCGCTGAGGATGGGATCCAGGCCTCCAGTTCCAGTTGTGAAAGAGGTTGGGATCCAGGCCTCCAGTTCCAGCTGAGAAAGAGGATAGGATCCAGGCCTCCTGTTCCAATTGCGAAAGAGGATGGGATCCAGGCCTCCAGTTCCAGTTGTGAAAGAGGATGGGATCCAGGCCTCCAGTTCCAGTTGCGAAAGAGGATGGGATCCAGGCCTCCAGTTCCGAATGTGAAAGAGGATGGGATCCAGACCTCCAGTTCCAGTTGTGAAAGAGGATGGGATCCAGGCCTCCAGTTCCGATTGTGAAAGAGGATGGGATCCAGGCTTCCAGTTCCAGTTGTGAAAGAGGATGGGATCCAGGCCTCCGGTTCCAGTAGTAAGAGAGGCATTATTGTACAGGAGGAGATCAGTGACAATTCATTTGTGCACCAGGTACCCGAAACATTATCCTAAAAGCATGTCATTGGCCGGGATTGATACGGAAATATTGCTTCGCTAGCGGCAAATATACGTCTTAGAGAACAGACGACCATGTTGCTCTTTCCAAAGCCAAAGAGTTAGTGAACTTGAGCCCGGATGCTGAAGATTTTAACAGTCTCTTCAAGAGGGCCTCGCCATGTCAGATATATAGCTGTATTAGTGCTTGATAAATGCAGTCATCTTAAACGATCACTGAACGTCCAAAATCTTGTCTCACTGTGTTTGTTTTGTTAGAACAGTCACTAAAGTACTGTCGGTAGTTGTTGCCGTTAAAGCAAAGAGGAATTCCTAGAGGAATCAGGCCCTATTGCGTGGAAAGCCGGAAAGAGCGCCAGCCGGAACCAAAGTCATTAGCTAACGAATTAAATTCTGTTGAATCCTTGAACCAGTTCTGGGGACCACGGGGAAGTCAGAGCCCTGGACCCAGTTCTGGGAACCCCGGGAAACGCGGGGACATAAACACGGGCGGAAATCCAGAGGAAAGTCCGGAATTAGAGGCGTCGGATCGACTGTTGCAGATGGCACATGGGCGCGGAGCCCGAGACTAGAAACCAAATTGTTTCCAGAGATACCATCACAGAGGACCAGCGCCGTAATGCTGTTAGGGGCGTGGGGAGATGCCCGAGGCAGGCGGGGTGTTTCCGTTCTCCCCTAGCTGTGTTTCGCTCCCCTCTGGCGGCCGCAGGGGAGACGATCCGCGGTCATATACTATATACCTCATCTGTGGTCGTGGATATCACGTTCCCGGTGGCTAGGCACAGCGGGTCGTTCCACAGACCGCGGCCTCTCTGTCACACGCGTGAACCCCGTCTGCACGGCGGGACGGAACGGACCTTGGATGAGGATGGCTTGACCTGTGGCCCGACCAGGAAGGGTTGAGATTATAGGTCATGCCATCATGCCCCAGGGGTTGCACAGTCGTGCTCAAGGGGTCGTACCGTCGTGCTGAAGGACTGTACCGTCGTGCTCAAGGGGTCGTACCGTCGTGCTGAAGGACTGTACCGTCGTGCTCGGGGGGTCGTACCGTCGTGCTGAAGGGCTTAATTGAAAATGATATAGTGGTCTCCTACCTAGCTTAACCACACACACACACACACACACCATGGCGATGAGACTCAACTTTGCAACCTGTTTACCATATATTTTAGAATTGATGAGTGTAGGAATCTTCTCCCCGTGATAGTGGACGGTGATGATGATGGCGGACTTTCAACTCTCAGGGAAGATATTGAGGATTATGATTGATAGCAATAAGTCTCTCTCTCTCTCTCTCTCTCTCTCTCTCTCTCCCTCTCAGGGTTTTCATAAGGTTTATATATGGGCACTATCTGAGGGAAAATTGTGAAAAAACGTGGTATTTTGATGTTCGTTATGAGACTCGAAGTCGCTACAATCTTGTGACGAGTCGACAAGGCCACATGGACAAACTGCCGGGGGGGGGGCGCGGCGAAGGCCATTGGAGGCGTAACCCACGGATGGTTCAAACGCCCCGGTCGCTCGGGGGGAGGGGGGAGGGGGGGGGCAGGTACAGAGTAAGACAGTCAAGTAGAAATATGTGGGATTAGAATTACGATCGTGTCATTATCCGGAGGCCTCATTATACGACCGTTCTGCGGGGCCGGATATTTTTTTTTTTTTTCCACGTAGATTACCATTAAATTGGATTTTGTGATAAATGTTAAGGGAACATTTGGAACCAGTTGGCAGAGCTGTAAGTGGTTTATGTGTTTAATTAAATGTTGAAGCGGCACGTGTGTTGTGGGTGGGGGGGGGGGGGAGGTTTTACAACCCCCCCACCCACCCACCCACACCCGTCGTGGTGGTGTCAGGGCGCAGTTGGTGGCAGCGTGCGCACCATGGCTGGAATTACACCCCGGGTCGTTAAGGCCCAGTTTGCACCGGTCGTTAAGTCATGGAACCTCTCATTGTGGTTCCTGGACTTCTGTTCTCCCAGTGCGTCGTTCGTGCGCCCAGCACTGCGTTTATCTGAACTGTTCACCGTTGTTCGTACACCGAGCGCATCTGAACTGTTCACCACAGTAATTATCTACTCAACATTACTTATAATTATAAGTTACTATACTCAGATACTTAAAAACAATATCGTGTCTCAGGTCCCATCACCACGACAGTATACTGTGAGGGGTCTCAGGTCCCTCACCACGACAGTATACTATGCTAGTTTCCCCATTCCATCTTTAACTAACCATTCTATAGACTCCCGTAGTGCACATTTTCACCGGGCCAGCACACACACACACACACACACACACACACACACTGTATATTTCCCAGGTTGTGGAGCGGGTCGTTCTTATGAATGAGACGACCCGACGGGAGGTGGTGAAGGTCGTGTTGGGTACGACCGACAACCCCCCCCAACCCCAACCCTCCTTGTGCTCACGACGCAAGGGGTCGTGGCAAGAAGTGGTAGCACCACATTCACCACACGACACTTTCAAGATCTTGGACAGTATTCGTAGGAGTACAGTCGAGCGAGAAATGTACAGTCTTGTACTAGTGCAACCACTGTGGCATGCCTACCACCAGACCTCGTAATGGCTGTGAGGTTCCCTTGTTTACCTTCGCCACCTCCCAGGTACAGAGATCTTGCACCAGACCTAGTCGTTTATGGCGACGCCGTTCATTTTTTCGGCATTAAGGACAGGAAGGCTCCTTACCGCCACGCCACACCACGCAATGGCTGCATCACACAGCCCTTGAAAGTACTCTCACATTATTAAGTCTTTGCTCTACGTGGGTCAGGTCAGAAGAGGTCAGGCTGAAGAACGAATTAGGGTCAACGAAGCTTAATCTTCCTACAACTAATTACTCAGTTCTTTTCCGGTTTTAGTGTACTGATGATGAACGTGTTCAAACAGCTTGTTCTCTACTGCCTTAAATACTGGTGTGTGCCGACGTGAGGTATAGAATTATGGAGGATCTTGGGAACAGTTGAAGTCCTCCGGAGGTGTTGTACTGTCGGCAGTGATCTGGTAAAGAATGCAAGGGACTGCAGGATCTGGACCCGACCTTACGCAGACGAGATGGGCCGACGCTTTTCGATGTCATCATTTCCGTGAGCGTTTGTCCGTATTTAGCGTGTCCGTTCCAATAACGTCCGTACGTCCCGTCCTGTTTCGTATCCGTCCGTTAGAGGTCCGTATCTTCATCCTGCTTCCCCACTGCACCTCAAGTCTAGGTGACGGACTGGTGCACAAGAGGAGTTGCCCGCGTTTCCCTGTGGTGCCTGCAGAGTCCGTATGGACACCGATGTCACGCAGATGTTAGGAACAAGTTGCTACTTTCTCGTCCATGTTCCTTGGGTGTTGGCCCGGCTACTGCTACTGCTGCTGCTGCCACCTATGGTGTGTGATTCTCAGGAGACGTGGGTTGTGACCATCTCTCGTAGGGAGGAGAGGATAGGGACTGGTTACGTGGAGAGGATAGTTGTCATGAAGGATTGGGTACTATCCAGCGAGGTAGTCTTGTAGGATAGTCCCCCGGTGTTATGTTGGTACACGCTATATTCCGCTGGTGACCGAGGGACCATAATGGTATGTTCCCCAAAGGCCGTTTGGTGATCGGGTAATTACCAGATATGGCCCCCATGACGTGACTCGGAGGACCGTGTTCGCTTTGTATGTTCCATCGCGTCTGCTTCTGGCTCTGCGTCAGGGGTCGTCACGGTAAAGATAGCTCAACACACAGTAGTGTTCTGACAGTGTCTTTAATCACGGTCTTGAGCTAGCCAGCATGAATGGCTGTGACGGCCAGCAACTCTACATGCAGCACAGGAAGCTCTCCGGAGACGCCCATGCAGACGGCGGTGTAACCAGGGACCAGGTCTGAGAGTGGAGTGGTTTCAGGTGCGTTTGCCACACGCGTTCTGGGGCGCAGGAGAGAGAGAGAGAGAGAGAGAAGAAGAAGGAGACCAGGGCAGTACGGGCCGCGCACTGTCTAGCCCCGTCGGTGTCAGGCGCAGGGCAGTAAAGTCTAGAATTACTGTGTAACGCCTCGATGATTTGTCACCTGGAATTACGATCGTACTGGGCCCCCTGAACCACGGAGGAACACGGTGGCGGGCTTGCCGGAGGAAGGAGCAGTTGTGGCGGGCTTTCCCGGAGTAGTAGACGTCGTGGAGGAAGGAGGAGCCATTGCCGGAGCGGCCCGGGGATAATGGTATTGGAGGCAGCGCCGTCAGGAGTTACTGTAGTGTAGGCGTATTTTGGTGTGTGTGTGTGTGTATACTCCACCTCCTGCTCCCTGCCTGTGAGGATAAAGCCTCGTAAAAGGTTAATGTTACAAGGGAAAATGTCGGCTTAATAGCTTCCTGCATTTCAAATTGTTTTTGCGTGTCCCTCGCCTGGGCAGGTGGCACGCGAGGCCTGGAGGCAGGGCAGGGCGCTGGTTCAGGGGCGTGTCCTGGTGGCGGTGGCGGGAGCAGACGCCGCAGCAGTTGTTGCTGTGCTTATCCTAACAGTTTGATGGTCCCGTTGGGGTCGGATGGGTACTCTGTTCCCCTCTCTCTCTCTCTCTCTCTCTCTCTCTCTTTCTCAGCTGTTGTGGCTCTTGGCTCTCTGCAACAGCTGTGGTCACCAGCTACTGCTGTGTTTCCCACCGCTGACGTGTAGCGGCAGTGGTGAATGTGGGGGGAGCGTGTGGGTCGGGAAGGGCAGCTTTCCCTGGTCCTGACGGTGTGTCGCATCCGGCCTTTCATTTAGCCCTTGGGACGACGGTACGACCCTTGAGGACCGCGGTACGACGGTACGACCCTTCGTTTTAATGACCTGGCCTTAAGCCTGAGTCTTGAGGTCTTAGGCCAGGCCACCATACCCAAGGGTTGTGCACCATCATTCCTAAGGGTCGTGGCGACGTGCTTAAGGGTCGTCCCGTCGTGCTGAATGGTCATATCGTTGAGCCCAAGAGATATCAACAGACCGATGTTAAATATACCCTAAATTTCTCCCCTCTTCCTCTCTCTCATCCTCTCCTGTTCCACAGTGGTCCATCTGTTCCACGCCCCCTACCTGTTCCAGACCACCAGGCTTCGCCAGGGACTGTTCCCGTCCCTTGGTCCGTGCTGGGGGCACGGCCCCCATGCATCCCTCCCCCCCCAGAGAACGTCTCCACAGAATGTCTTTTGAAAGACCTGATAGATTGATTTACTCGCCAACTTGAAGGTAGTCTGGGCAACACCTGCCTCCTTTGGGTCCTCCCCTTACAGGGAGTTTGGCTTTTTGTATACCTCGTCAGGTCGAAATATACTGGAGAGTTGTGGACTGGCTCCCTCAGCTAGACGGTACAATCCTGGAGCCCGAAGGCACGAGTCTTGACTGTGATGGTACGATTTTAGACCACGAGGGTACCAGCCTTGAGCACGGCGGTACCACCCTAGAACGTAGGGGTACAAGCTTTTGTGCGCGATGGTACACCTCGTATACAACGGTGCGACCCGTGGGTGTGATGGCCTGGGTCTTTGAGGTCAGGTCACAGGCCCAAGGCCATCATCCCCAACGATTGTACCGTCGTTGCTAAACGGGTTAATTACCTTTTGTCATACTTACTCTGTCGTGGTCGTGATAATTGTTGTGGGTCATTTGTACACCAGAGGTGTTGTGGTGGTGGTCTCTGGGTCTGTAACACCTGGTGTAGCTACCCGCCACATACTGTATATACACCTGAGGTGTTGTGGTGTGGTTCCTGAGTGTAACACCTGGTGTAGCTGCCCACCCCATACTGTATATATACCTGAGGTGTTGTGGTGTGGTTCCTAGGTGTATAGCACCTGGTGTAGCTCCCCACCACATGCTGTATATACACCTGAGGTGTTGTGGTGTGATGCCCTAGGCGTAGCACCTGGTGTGGCTGCCCGCCACATTCTGCATACATTGTGGTTGTTGATAATATTAATGATGGCTCGTGTGTGCAGGATGGCCTGTGACTGGGATTTAGGACACCATAGCTCATGTTCATACGTCGGGATCGACCTCAGAATTGATGTTCTGTGTCCAGATGCGTTGTATTTCGCGTGTATTTCCGTTGATGGGGGTCCCATTACATTGATGATTATTGCAGCCAGCGTTCCGTTTTATGAGTACATTGATGGGTCCCCACTCTATCCCAAGTGGTGTAAGAGTGTTCAAACGCGTGAACATTCCTTTCATCCGAAGTGTATTGTAACTGGTGTCTTTCTTTGTATCCAGGATCTTGTAGAGGGTCCGAAGTGCGCGGAATCGGTAGTCGTATCCAATGTGCTATGTGAAGGGTGGGTTGTAGTGTACCTGAAGGTCCCTGTAACAAGGTTTGTGTCTCTGGGATCGGGTGGGGGAAGGTTGGTAGCTGGGAAGGTTGGTAGCTGGGGAGATTGCTGGCTGGGGAAGTTTGCTGGCTTGGACAGTCTGATGGCTGGTGACTGAGGGAAGCTGGTGGAGTGGGGAGAGTGGTGTAATCACCTGTTTAAGCAGTATGGGGGAGGGGGAGTTTTACACTCGTGGGGCCTTGCCTTTTGAACATTCTCTACTGTCATACAACTGAAATTTTCGTAAGACGTTTGCATTAACCATGTCCTCGGTTTTTATGCCATTCGACCTCCATTCTTGTGCTCTAAAAGTACTTGTTTACATTTTTTTTTGACAAGTTTCTTTCATAACTTCATGTTACGTCCTCTAGTTGTTTTGTCCCTCCGTCTCTCGAACAACTGTTCACCGTCTACGTCGTAGATCTGTTTTAACAAACTTAATGATTGTGGTCAGGTTACCGCTCACTCTTTTCTCTTCCAAGATGGGCAGATTTAAAGCCTCTATAGCCCTGCTCTGTAACTCAGATCTCAATTCTGTTACCGTCTATATTCTTCGTCTCTAGACCTTCTCTATTAGCTCTTTTTGTTTCTTTACGTGCATGACCAAAGTTGAGAAGTATAATCTAGTCTTAATCTTAGTAGGATGTGAAGAGCTTGCTGAATGTTTCCTTCTCCAAGCACTTGAATGCACTGCTAGTACTTGCAAGCAGACAGAGTGTCTCCTTAACTATTTTCCTAAGGTGGGACTATGGCGACAGGTTGTAGCGACAATGTCGGCTTTCGTCTTTCTCACACACAGATTCCCGCAGTTTTACCCTTGCTGAATGATAATCATATCGAACGTTTCCTTCTCCATGACTCATCCTCGTTACATTTACTTGCGTTAACTTCGTCTCTGTATCAGACCAATTTTGGAGCTTTGTCTTGGTCCCCTTGTAATGTAACGCAGTCCTCCACGCTCTCCACTTCCCACATGGCCTTGACATCATCTGCAGACATGTTCAGGATGGAGTCTATACCTTCTAGCAAGTTGTTCACATAGACCAAGGAGAGTAATGGCTCTAGGGCAAAACCCTGTGGCACGCCGCTGGTCACTTCGGCCCATTTGGACTTAGGATCCTCTGACGTGCGTCCTTTTGTTCCCTTCTACTGTGTGTGTGTGTGTGTGTGTCTGTCTGTGTGTGTGTGTGTGTGTGTGTGTGTGTGTGTGTGTGTAAACAAATGTTGTATATACAAGGGAAAAATGATAAAGCCGAACGATGTCGTGCGGATATTGCTAAGACATTGTTTATGCTGTTGCCCCTTTTAGGGACTCGTGTGCCACACAGAGGGACACCTGGCGGCTCTGGCCGGAACTACAGTGTTCATCACAAGGCTTCCGCCCTGTGTGTTTACCTTATAAATTCTTTTCTCAGCTCCCCCTGTGAAGAGCGCCTCGAAATGCTCGAATTTTTTAGCGTTTTCTTTCTTTTTATTTTCAGCAAGAACGGGAAACGAATGTAGTCTAAAGTGTGTTTAGTAGGGTGGAACAGAACTGAGTGTGTGTGTGTTGTGATGGGGAGGGTGTTTGTGTAGTGGGTGTAGTATGGTGCATTGTGAGGGGTGATGGGGAGGGTGTTTGTGTAGGGCGTGCAGCAAGGTGTATTGTGAGGGGTGTTGGGGAGGGTGTTTGTGTAGTGGGGTATAGCAGAGTATATCATGAGGGGTGCTGTGGGTGATGGGGAGAGTGTTTGTGTAGTGGGGTGTAGTATGGTGCATTTTGATGGGTGATAGGGAGGATGTTTGTGTAGGGGGTGTAGCAAGGTGTATTGTGAGGGGTGTTGGGGAGGGTATTTTTTTGTAGTGGGTGTAGCAAGGTGTATTGTGAGGGGTGATGGGGAGGATGTTTGTGTAGGGATGTAGCAAGTTGTATTGTGGGGGGATGTTGGGGAGGGTGTTTGTGTAGTGGGGTGTAGCGTGGTGCATTGTGAGGGGTGATGGGGAGGGTGTATGACAATGGCGTTAGAGAGAGTCTGTGTATAGCGTGTTGGGTACCTGGTAATGGACGCTTTTACTGTTTGCAGTTGATAGAGTTGCAGAGGGAGAGACGCCATTGTATTGGCTTCCACCGAGTGTGGTCCTCACCCCTAGTGAGTGTGGTCCTCTCCCCTAGTGTGTGTGGTCCTCTCCCCTAGTGTGTGTGGTCCTCTCCCCTAGTGAGTGTGGTCCTCTCCTCTAGTGAGTGTGGTCTTCTCCTTTACAGAGTGTGGCCCTCACCCCTAGTGAGTGTGGTCCTCTCCCGTAGTGTGTAAGATCCTCACCCCTAGTGAGTGTGGTCCTCTGCCCTAGTGTGTGTGGTCCTCTCCCCTAGTGTGTAAGGTCCTCTCCCCTAGTGCCTGTGGTCCTCTCCCCTAGTGTGTAAGGTCCTCTCCCCTAGTGCCTGTGGTCCTCTCCCTTAGTGTGTCAGGTCCTCTCCCCTTAGTGTGAGGAGAGTAAGGCAACGTCAGTATAATTCATAACGCCACAGTGTCGACCACCAGGGTGCTGGCCTCACCAGCCAGTGCTACGCTGCCTCAGGATATCTGCTGACCCTAAAGGCAGCTGCTGATGGCAGTACACCCAAGGTTCCCTGGTCGCTGCTATGTGGTCGTTAGCCGGGCCTCGACCGGCTTACTCTACCGAAAGTCGTCTGTGGCAGCGTTGTCGTTTGTCCCCATCACTCGATATTTCCAGCGTCGTGAAATTGGCTCCTATTTCTAGACACAAGTTACCAAAAATAAAAAAAAAAATTGATATTGGAAAGGCTGAGCCGTTGCTGAAGAGGAGAAAATTGGTCTCGCTCTGCGCTGAGGTGTTGGTAGAGGTCCCCCGCCCGCCCCTGGCCGCTTGTGTTGAGGCCACAACCGGCCGCTCTCTCTCTCTCTCTCTCTCTCTCTCTTCGGAAAGATTCGGACGAGTGCGAGTTCGGGTTATAGCGTTCGTTCGTTGCTGTACCAAACGACGCGGACGCTGTACGAGAAGTGAGGCGGCAAAGTGGTGACTCTCCCTTGTGGATTGACCAGCTCAAAAAATTTTTTCACCCTCTAGATATAGCTGTTGGATGAGGTGCTCCTCACCCCCACGCCTTTCCGGTGTCGTTACGCGCTTTCTTTGCTCGAGGTTCCGAAGGGCTGGTTCCTCCCATTGGAGCCCAGCAGGGTGGAACGCCGGAGGCCTTCTGCCTCGCCCGTCTCCACTTTATAGCCATTTTGTGCATGGTTGCTCTAGGTACTGTGTACAAGCTGCGTGAATGTCGCTTGGCGGGCGGCGAGCTGATTCAGGGAGCAGTTGATGAGCCGTGAGGGAGGTGGGTGTGTGGTGTCCAGGCGGATGAGACGTATGTGTGTGTGTGTGTGTATGTGCGTGTGCGATGGTGAGTGATGTGCGCTCCTCCCACACACACACAAACACACACACCTCATCCGTGGTGTGGGCGGCATACGGATCACCCGCCTGTCATACGGACAGTTAATATGCGTCAAAGGAGCGTATGCAAATACTCCGTAAGCAGGTATTTACGGGAGGGTTTAAAGAACCGAGTGCATTCTGGTGGCGAGGAGCTTTGTGGCCAGAGGGGTTGGGTGGGGGTGGGTAAACACTGAGCCCGAGGGACGTGGGATATCCCGAGAGAGAGAGAGAGAGAGAGAGAGAGAGAGAGAGAGCTCCGTGTGTTGTTTGTATGGGCGTATAACTGTTCCTCCCCCCCTCTCTCTCTCTCTCTCTCTCT
>JAYMFT010215522.1:0-11441 GCA_038088735.1 Panulirus argus
GTGTGTGTGTGTGTGTGTGTGTGTGTGTGTGTGTGTGTGTGTGTGTGTGTGTGTGTGTGTGTGTGTGTGTCTGTCCAGTTGCAGGCACTATCCCACACCCACGCGTGTTTTCGAGGGGGCAACTCTCGAGCCGCCACAAAAATCCAGACGAGTAGCGATGATGAATCACGAGGTGAATAGAAACCCACCTGAGGGGTGATTCATCCCACTGTATAAGGGGTAAAAAGGGCGAACGAACGATATCACACGCCTCGAGAAGAGCTAGTGGCATCCTCTGTGAAATAACAGCATCAACTCCTGAAGAAAGTCATCCCGCCGCAGACGGGGCGTAAAGCAAGGCTGGACGTGCAATATTTGGGGCGACGGGAGAATCCGGTCATCATAAGTCAAGTGGCTATGCTTGTTAAGTACGGGAAGGCCAGGTGAAGTGTATGCAGCGCTCGTCTAAGTCCAGTCGACGGAAATGGAGTCTTTAAGACGGACAGAGACATACGTATACATATGCCTTATCTTCTAGCACTACGAGTCCCTTATATAACACATATACACGAATACAGTGCATATGAACGAGAATTTTCATGGAGCGCACAATACCCTCCGACAGCCAGGGCTCGAACCCAGGGCCTTTAGCGTTCCCGTCTACCACGCAAAAGGTCCTGGGTTCGATTCCTGGCTGTTGGAGGGTATTATGTGAGGTACACAGGGGAAATGAGTGGTAACAAGGGAGAGGAAGGAGGAATGTGGAAATAGAGAGACTAAGTGAGTGATAGAGATTAAGGAACAATACAGGCGTGTACGAGGCTAAATACTGACACCCTTGTAGAGTGTTGTTATACTTAGGAAACGCTGGCAATAGTGGGTATTTCACACGTCGACGATTATTTACCAGCAAAGCACCTATTCGGTGAGCATTTATCCCGGGATGTAAATGTAATCAGAAGATTTGCGCTCTATTCTAATTTTCATGGAATTCTGAATTCCTAGAAAAATCATGGTGAATTTGTGCTTAAAACTGGAAATGCAAACTTTTTTTTCTTTTATTCTTGAAGAGAAATATTCACGTAATCAATACTTAAAAGATTGTAGTGGTCAATGGCTGTAGATGATTTTTACGAGTTCTGATCTGCTCTAGTAAGAAGAGTACAAGGGTTTACTCAAAGTGAAATTCATTGCCACTCAAAATTACTCTGAATACCACTTCACTATTTCTCATATAACTAGTTTCCTACGTGACACGTACACACACAAACAAGCACACACACACATACAAAAAAAAAAAAAATGGTCAGTGTTACTGACTATAAGTCAGCACAGTCCCGCTCGAGCTCAGTCCTGCATAGGTTCGAATCCTGTGAGCAGCGGTCGGTCCACACCCAACCCAGGTGAACGTTCATTCTCCCCTTGAGTTGATCGATAAAATGGGTACCTGGCTTTGGTGTGTGTGTGTGTGTGTGTGTGTTTACAGAAATAGGAGTAAAGACATATTACATACAGAGCAAGAAACGGGGCAACACTAGCGTAGAACTCGCTCTCCTCGTCACACACACAGTAATAACGTAAAGCTATTGTTCCATTTGGTGGTTCATCTGACTGCTTTGCACTGGATGGACTTGTCTTTGAGCAACGGCTAAGAAAGAGAATGACGTCGGTAAGGTGAATGCTCCATCTACAGTCGTAAACAAATAAGACGTCTTTCTGCAGACGTCCTCGGCACGAGTTCGATTCCTTTCTTCCCACTTTTGCGAACAGGAATAAGTAATCATCTCACTGTAAATAGAATCCCCTGGTTTCGGTGCTCTTACCGTGTGATATGCCTGGAAATAAGCTCTCGTGAAAGTGAAGCAGATTATAGACTTCCACGAAGAACAAGCAAGAGCAAAATTGGGTTACTTAATCAAAAGGTAAACATATGCGACATTCACATTTTCTGAAATAATTCCGAGATAAAACGATGGTGATTTGAACGGTCGCGTCTCTGTAGAGAGGATCGCTAATAGCGCTTTAACACACAACGATTTAAAGGGACACATGATGTCTTCCCTGGCTTTGACTGTAGAGCTTTACTCACACATATAAGCACGGGCCGAAGTGGTGTAGCGAAAGGGGTGTTTTCCTCGTAATTGCTGTATTTTGCAGATACACGCGTTCCAGAAAGATTTCACAGAACTTTTGTACCTTGCACAGAGTAATTTTGTATTTAACTCGTACGAAGTTCGACATAGAACTGAACTTTAATCACTGCTTGAAACTGACATCCCTTTTGAAAAAAAAGTTCATATCAACATTTTATTTTTTGGGGGGGCATAAACTGCATTGGAACAAATTGGTTCATCAAAAATCCCTGCTCCGAGAACGGACACCAAATATATGGTACTGTATTGCGCACTAAATGCAACTGGCCCTAAATATATTTTGCCGTTGTTTTCCCAGAGAGAGAGAGAGAGAGAGAGAGAGAGAGAGAGAGAGAGAGAGAGCGGCAAATAGGGCAACACATCACAGCCCTGTGGATATTGGGCTGGTGTTTTACCCTCGAAAAGGAATATTCTGGGGAGGATTTACCCCCTCGAAGAGGAGTATTCCGATGGGATTCATCCCCGGAGAGGAATATCTCGACGGGAATCGGAGCAATACGTACTTCCATAACATAAAGGATGCGTTATGTTTTCTTGATAAATATAGCCATAGGCGAAATCTGCGGTCATGAGGCATGAGAGAACAGTTCGTCTTGACTGGAGAAGGTTGGATGGACGGGAGTGTGACAGAAGATTTGAAAGATGAGTCTTGGACGGATTGGAATGCGGCCAGGGAATTATGGAGAGATCGAGAGGTGGCCAGAGAGTCATGGTGAAAGGTTGAGAGTTGGCTAGGAACCATAAAGAGGTTGAGAGGTAGCCAGGGAACCATGGAAAGGTTGAGAGGTTGCTAGGGAATCATGGCGAGGTTGAGAGGTAGCCAGGGAACCATGGAAAGGTTGAGAGGTTGCTAGGGAATCATGGCGAGGTTGAGAGGTGGCTAGGGAATCACTGAGAGGTTGAGAGGTAGCTGCAGGATCATGGAGAGGTTATGAGGAGGCCAGGGAATCATTGAGAGGTTCAGAGGTAGTTACAGGGTCATGGAGAGGTTCAGAAATTGCCATGGACTCTTTGGTGAGGTTGAGAGATCGACAGGGAGTCACAGACAGGTTGTAAGGTGGCCTGAGAGTCATGGAGAGGTTGATATGTGGCAAGAGAACCATGGAGAGGTTGTGAGGTGACTAAGGAACCTGGAGAGGTTGAGGAGTAGCAGGCAGAGCCGTACGGAGATTACGTAAAAACAATTCGCCATTACTTTCCCCCAAAGTACTTAAAAGTAACGACATTAAGCGAATGACATTCATTAGGACGCTATTCGCAAAAAAATAAAAAGAAACTATCTTTTCGAGGTGTTTAAAAGTACTTTCTTATCTCTCCTGGCTTTAAGAATACACGAATCTTTTCTCTCGTGTCGACTCTCTCTTTCTCTCTCTCTCGAGATTCTTCGAGTGAATGTTCTTCGAGAGAGAGACTAGGACGGTCCCCACACACACACCTTCTGCCAGGATGAACGATCACGAAGAACACCTTAACACTGTACAAATGTTAAAAGATTTTAGGGTTCTTGTTCATTCCCTCACTATCAATCACCAGATGAGACGCCCATTACATTTGCTTGTCTCTAAATCTCTACACTGCCTCATCGTGGGCGTTAAGAGGTGGCCAAATGAGTCACCGAGAGGTGGCCAAGGACTCATGGAGAGGTTGAGAGGAGGTGGCCAGGGAGTCACACACGGGTTAAGAGGTGGCCACTGAATCATGGACAAATTGAAATATAGCCAAGGCTTAACAATAATAGAAAAACATCTTATATTTTAACCAGTTCTTTCTTTTCACTTAGCCCTGCATTTCCCTGCTTCGTATCTTTACCTCCTCCTTATAAGCACGAGCAACAGGGTTGGAGAGCTGGACGCAATATGAGGCTGGGGGTAATTGGATGCAAAATAGATAGTCATCAAAAAGTTTTAATGACACCGGTCGGTGGTAGGTCATCCCACACACGGGCCTCACCACAATTTGGGAGTAACAACATACCACAGTGCCTAGATCGCCCGCCTTATCGACCATCACCAGGGAGACGCGAGGTGCTGACACCAACTACCCAGCTTGTTACGTAGACTCATCTGGAACGAGACGTGGTCCGCGGACAACCGACTGTCCAACCAGCTCATACACCAGCGACTGGGAGACGGAGGGATGACAGCGACTCTCCGAAAGAACACAGGAACATTGCGAGAGGAGACATGATGAGCTGGGAGCCATGCAGCTACCATGAGCATCGCCGTCTGGAAAGAAAACGGTCTGGAAAGAAAACGGTCTGGAAAGAAAACGGAGGGAGGCAGGCAGGCAACAACGACAAGCGTTCGCCTTTTTTTTACCAGCATTTTGGAAGATGACACAAAACCCTGAACGGCTTCCGTCCAGTCGATGTAGCAAAGTCTGGAAGGAAAAAAAAGATGCTATGACGAAAACCATCCAGCTTGCACACAAGAGTCTGGGGCCTTTAGAACATGCCTGGAAAGGGCCAGTAGAGCCACTGGATCATGCCCGGGGACACTAGCGGAGAGGTCCTGGTGTTTCCATGACCTGGTTTCCAGATAAAAACTGGAAGGCCTTGGAGCACCCCTGGACGGGTCCTGAAACATCTGCTGAAGGAAAATCTTAGAACGCTTACATGATGTGTTGTACAGCACCAGCCAGACATGTTCCAGGACATCTACGGACATGTTAACGAATACCAAATGCAGCAGACTACGACATTCTGTTTTCTTCGTCACAAATCACAAACGGACGCTAGCTTTCACGGAAAGCTTATACAATCAAAGTATCCTGAACGGGACCTGTGGATAGTCTCCTCCTCCCCTTGCTGAACACCATAATACGGCTCACAGGTTAACAATACGGTAGTCAAAATCATCGTCACAATAAAAAGTAACATAACCTTCGCAGGTGAAGCTTTAAAGAATTATAAATCTGCTCATACCGTCTAATCCACTTTGGCAATAGAGTAGAATTCTTTCTGATACCATTCCTTAGAACAGGTGTAGTCTTCATCATCTGATACGATAACCGCATCCCGTTTTGGTTCCATACAAGGAATTAATTCAAGATTTATACATTTCCAGCCTTATCATATTCTTGCAATGGCTGGCAAACTTTTGCAGATCGAATACTGCGAGAGGATGATTTTCGTCCCAAGTTTATCAAAGCGAAATCGGTCGTGACAGTGCCAAGAACTTTCTCTGCAACTGATGCAATCGTCAGTTGCAATTCCCGAGTGACGGAAAATTTACACATCGTGGGTTTCCTTTTGCTCCATCCACCTTCTCAACTCAGGAAACACCTCTCTCCACACAGACAGACAGACAGACACACAGACACACACACACACACACACACACAGTTACCCAAGCGCTCATCACCCTCTCATGAGGAGGCTGGAAACCAAAGTTTATTCGACTCTCTCGAGGTCGAAATTCTCTCTGGACCAACACCTTCTCTTTATCCTCCCCACAAAAGGAAAAAAAAAAAAGAAAAGCTTTTGACTCGACTTTTGTCTTCGGGGCGAGAGCGGAACTCCAGCGTCTCTGAACTCTCTCGAGGAAACAGATTTCAATTCCAACCCAGTTCGGTTGGCAATCTAAACTTCACACACACACAAAAAAAAACCGGGAGTATAGTTTACCGTCGTGTTAATAGCAACTTCGATTAGTTTCAGAAGAGGATTTTGGAGAGGTCCTCGTGTAAACCGAGATTCTCGCGCTTCGACAGTGAATCCTTAAAAAGGAAAAGACATTTTCTGTCCCTAATTTCCTCATAAGACGAAGCCTGAGGGAGGAGTAATCATGGTTATAATAATCTCGCACGTTCTCGCGTCCCAGATGACGAATTGCTCGTGTTTCGAAGCACCATCTCGTAATGTGTGTACCAAAAGACACCTTACTCGGTGCACGTAAGCTCCTGACGATCGTGAAACGAGATGGTTCAAGGTGTTAAGATAAGGTTGTTCAGCAAACGACTATAACAGCTCTTGTCATCGCATTCAGCCAAGATGCAAACATCAGAGAGAGAGAAGATGGAATAATACGAGGCTACAGAAGGAATGAAAAGGAATCTAGTAAGAGGAAAAAAAGGAATGTATATCACTGGGAAAAAGCGAAACATGGAATGGTAAATGAGGATAGAGGATGAGGCAAGAATAATAATAAAGAAAATGAGAGAAGAAAAAGCTGAATATATATTTATATAATATACATAAAAGAAGCAAAGACGGCGTGTGGAAAACGCAGCAAATTATGCAAACGGATTCCTTCATATCCACTTACGTTTTGAGGAAAGAAAAGATGATCCTGCGAACGGGTCCTTCGGGGGTCCACTGGGTATGTCTCTACAGTGGCTGCTATTAAGCTGACAAGTCCCTTTAGGACCCATGAAGTATGGTACCCGAGGGGCGCGAGGCGTCAAGGTCTCTACATAAACAAGCGAGCGGGAAGACCTCCTTCAGGATAACAACGTGTAATCCACAACACACACTCTCTGGACTATATGGGATTTTTGCGTCTAAAGAAAAAGCTTAAACACAATTCTCACCATTTTCATAGCGTGAGTTTAGCGAGATAATATTAGACGATAATGGGCTGGTGCTCCAGTTTGTTTCTTCAATAACTACCTCGTGATTACAGTGAAGGTCAAGTCTATGGCCCCTCTAAGTCTTTCCTGTTCTCACGACCTCCACACACTTGAAAAGTAAAAGACTGGTTATTTTTTCCTGTTCTTAAAAGACTTTCTTTTTTTTCTTTTTACCCAAGGCAGCTTCGGAGTCCATATCGACAGACATACTGGACCCCAAACACTTTGTATACAAATCATATATAAGGAAACTCCTTTTCCAATTTAACAGAAAGCCATCATCTAGACCATTTTTCGTAGTCATTTCAGATGTGCCACCATATGTAAACCCAGACGCTATATATATATGTGTATATATATATATATATATATATATATATATATATATATATTTCACCCGTCCATATTGTCAGAGTGGAAATATGCCAGAACATTTCTCTAATGCACAACCCATCGTAAAAACGAGAAGGGGGAAAAGAGAAAGACGGAAAAAGATGATAAAATGCTTCGTACGAGAGAGCATCCTTCCCCATAACAAGTGGAAATACCTTTTTTTCTCTATCTGCCCGGAGAGTATTCGATACCATAGCAACCCATCCTCGACGGAAAGGGAAACTGTCAAGAGATAAACCTGCTCTCCCTTACCCTGTGAATACTGCTCTTTTGTCAATTCCGATTCTTCAAACTGGGATCTTAAGTTTTCGCGTAAGTTCCATACACACACACACACACACACACACACACACACACACACACACACACCTTCTACGAAAGGCTGATGCATAATTCAGCAAGAGATTTGGCTACTGGCAAGGAAGACTGGAGATTTATGGCTTCTACTGTTATACAACTCACTGGAACCGATACGAAGCAGTCTCAAAATAATATATAAAATGCGAGAATGTGTGTGTGTGTGTGTGTGTGTGTGTGTGTGTGTGTGTGTGTCTGTATCTATTTACATATCAACACTGTCCTCTCCAGCCAAATATTTTAATTTTACGCGACCGGGAATAAACCAAATTTATCTAAACGAAAACACTTTCTACGCCTGTACCAATTAAAACGCGTAATCCGAGGCTACACGAATTACCACGGCCTCCCACGGCCTCCCACGGCTTAGAGCCAAAATTATACTATATTTTCCCCAACAAAGAAAACGCGAGTTTTTGGGGTCTTTCTCTTGCAATTTTCAACAGCACATTTTGTCTCATTTTAAGCTAGGTTTTACTTCATCTTATACGCCAACGCAGGGGGTGACGTTGCTGTTTCCTGTGGGACGGGGTAGCGCCGTGAATGGATGGAGGCGAGAAAGCATGAATATGAATATGTATGTATATGCATGTGAATGTAATGTATGTATATATATATGTATGTATGTATATGTACGCTTGTGTGTGTGTGTATATGTACTTATATGTGCGCATATGCACGTATATATATAAGTATGTGAGTGGCTGTGTCTTTCTTCGTCTTTTTCCTGGCGCTACCTCGCTTAACGAGGGAAACGGCGATCAAATCTGGTCTGGGGGAATGTGTGTGTGTGTGTGTGTGTGTGTGTGTGTGTATACCATATCTGTGGCCAACCTGTCACTGAATCAAGTATAAGGATAGCAAATTATGAACAAAAGAGGATCAATATTACAGCGAGTTCGAAGAACAGACATAACAGTTCCATACTAAACTAGAAACGGATGAACGAGGATGATGCATTGCCAGTATACTCGAAAAAAGAAAGCTTCAGTAAGATTCGAATCAACTAGGTTTTCGAATCAACATCAGAAATCCAAGTGATGTATAGCAAAAGATTTGGATATAGAAGTTACCAGCTAATTTCATCTCGAGAGAGTCTACAGATCGTCCATTTCGAAAGAGGAGTCAAGTTCACTCAACCAAGATTTAAGGGATCACCTTCGTCTTTAGGAAATCTAAGGGATTAACCTAAAGACTTTCGTCCCATCTAAGTTTATGACCTTATACTATCAAAATCAAAATATGAGGCAATCAGTCAATCACTACCATTTCCTCGAGTATCTAATCTTGTGTTGCACCATCGTATCAGAATGAGTATCCAACCATACCAGAGTATTCTCTGATATGCCGCAGACTCCACGGAATTTTGACATGGACAGTTCTATGAAACTTTGAGAGCTAAGTTCCTACCTTATAAATCTCAGTGGAAGACGCTTCGTAAAACTTATATGATTGGGCTAGACAGGCCAACCCCCCCGATTCTTCTCCCGCGTGGGAGGGTAATCTTTAGGGGGAGAAGGATTACTTGGGGAGAAATATTCGGACGATGCAAACTCCCCACTCTCTCCCCTCGACTCCCACCTCTGTCTGTCTGTCTGTCGAGGCTTTAAAAGGATTTCATGTCCCAAGCGAGTTCGTTTATCTTGTCTGAGTTACAGCACCAAGAGGGCGGGCCTCCTTAGCCTCCTCCGCCTCCTATTTCGATTCTCCTCTTCCAATAAACCTTCCGTACGAGTTATTCCCTCAATGGATAAAGACCTTAAAGAGATGTCCGACCGAAGAGAGTCTAAACATCTTCATAATACTGAAGCCTTATACTCAGTACAAGTCTAACTAAACAGATCAAGATTTTTAGGTTATATAATCACTAGTCCTCTAGCAGATACTATCCTCATAGAGCAGAAAGGTTTTACCATTATTTATCTCTCTCTCTCTCTCTCATCAGCGGATGAAATTAAATCAAAAGGCCTTTTATTCAAATTCCCGAAAATAATTCGAATCTGTTTCGGATGATATTTGTGCCTGATCACCCATGCTTTGATATGATCTGATTCACTGTATGGTTTTCATAAACATCATTATTGTGGACAATAGTTTTATCGGACGGCAGATATGTTCAATACGTTGTCGTTTAGAAAAAAAATGCAATATTCACAATCGGAGAAAATTAATTTAATATGCGTGGTTATGTATATTTTTAATGCGTCAGGACAAAACGAGTTTAAACGTTTGATGGATTATATCTCCAACATTATCAATGTGAATTAGAATGAATGGTGGAGTGTGTGTGTATATATTTCCTGCATAGAGCGAAGTGATTTATGATAGATTATCGAATGGATAATACACGATGGAATATACTTTCAACTTTATCATAATCAACTGAACTCCTGTTTAGGGAACAGTATCATCAACTGAAAACGTACAGCCTCCTGTTCGTTATTACTGCTTCGTCGTCATCTCTTCTGTTTCTCTGTTTCGTTCGCTGGTCCGATTTGAGAAGCTTCACTTCGCCACACGTCTTTGATGGCTGGTTCGAACCGAGGTGTCTCGAATCTCTGAGAGATAAATAATGCTTCACTGATGGGTGGTTCGAAACGAGGTTATCTCGAATCTCTGTAAATAATGCTTCACTGATGGGTGGTTCGAAACGAGGTTATCTCGAACTCTCTCAGTGATGCTTCATTGATGGGTGGTTCGAAACGAAGTATCTCGAATCTCTCTGAATGATGCTTCACTGATGGTTGGTTCGATCCGAGGCATCTCGAAATCTTTAAATGAAGCTTCATCTCTACGTTTTCTTTCATCTTTAGTTCTTTTAGTGAAACCATGTAAAGGTAACATTACTACAGGTTTGTTTTGTAACAATTATTCTTGTTTAATACTGATTCTTCGATAGTCTTCTTCCGAAGATCAGCAAGTGGCAGAGCATAAGTCTCTATCATAGACCGTAAAATTTGCGTAGTGAATCTTACCATGAACGTATCTAGAGGACGTGATATTCAAAATATCGAGTTATATTCGACAAAGCATGAGAGAGAATTCAACCAAAAACCGAAAAATACAAAAACAAAATGTTCCAAGGATTACTCAATAATCCTTGACAGACTTACTAAAATGTCTTTGACAATGCAATGCAATAACGTAACGTTTATGGCAATACAATAACGATTTGGTTACCTCAACCCGACGTATTACCAGAACCAAAGACTTCCCCTTGATATGGGATGGGACACTAACAAAGACGAAGTCTTTAAGCTTGGATTTTATGTAGTGTGTGAATGCTCGTAAACTGGGAGAATATCATTCTTTCCAGTGTAATAAATGATAAGCTGGAGGAAAGGATTAAATGCTCTTCTTGCCTTTTAAGTGTCTAATTTGTAGCTCTCGAAGTGTTGAACTGAAGACTAACGACATTACTAAACGAAGCGAGGGTTCTTTATATTCAGAATGTACACTCGGTAAAAAGAAAAGTATTTTCCATGTACACTCACAATGAAAAAAAAGTATCTTCCATGTACACTCTCGGTAAAAAAGAAGTATCTTCCATGTACACTAGGTAAAAAAAAAGCATCTTCCATGTACACTAGGTAAAAAAAAGCATCTTCCATGTACACTAGGTAAAAAAAAGCATCTTCCATGTACACTAGGTAAAAAAAAAATCTTCCATGTACACTCTGTAAAAATAAGAAAAAATCTTCCACGTACACTCTGTAAAAAAAAGAAAGAATCTTCCACGTACACTCTCGGCAAAAAAAGTATCTTCCACGTACACTCTCGGTAAAAAAAAAGTATCTTCCACGTACACTCTCGGTAAAAAAAAGTATCTTCTATGTGTATTAGGTAAAAGAAAAAAAAGCATTTTCCATGTACAATCTGTAAAAAAAAGTCTTTTCCATGCACACTCGGTAAAAAAAAAATCTTCCATGTACGCTCGGTAAAAAAAAAAAAAAAATCTTCCATGTACACTCGGTAAAAAAAAAATCTTCC
>JAYMFT010215533.1:0-11441 GCA_038088735.1 Panulirus argus
TGAAATGTGAGAAAGAAAAGACAAGGGAAAGTATTTACGAATTTTAGAGGAAGTGAAAGACCTGTCTTTTTAAATGAACTAGGTCATAAGTACTGGGAAAGACATGGGAAGGTAGAGAGTTCCAAAGCTTTGACGTGTCGGGAAAGAAGCAGTTATCAAAACGGCCCACTCTTGAGTTGCCGATGACCACACAATAATCAAGTGACGCAGCAGCTTACCGAGTATTGCGTGGTCTAGCTATATATATATATATATATATATATATATCTTTTTTCATACCCGTTTGCTGTTTCCCACAGTAGCGAGATGGCGTCAGGAACAGACGAAAAAATGGCCTCACTCGCTTACATCCTTTATTTAGCTGTCATGTGTAAATGCACCGATACCTAGCCCTCTGTCCACAACCATATATAATATATATATATATTTACACACACACACACACACACACACACACACACACACGTTTAAAAATCTACCATCGTAACGCACAAACAATAACCACCCACACAATCATCACCTTCCAGATTTTCTTATGAACATTAACGAGAGGACATGGCATAAAATCAACCAACAATCCAGTTCAAAAAGAATATGAAGAAGTACTTTATATCTTATCGCGTGTGTTGGATGAACGGCACAGAACAGACAGTCAGTGCAGAGAGCAGACATGAATCTATAAAGTACTGACAGTAGAGAACGTTCAAGAGATGGGCGCGGGCCCCACCAGTGTAAAACTCCCTCACCGACAATACGAACAGGCAGATTACGCACAAGACACATATATGCACAGACACATAACACACCCACCCCACCCCCTCAGCCACCACACTCTTAACACGCACTCTAAATCACTCGTTACTACATACACACACACAGACACACACACACACACACACATTTCTTCTCCATAGGTTTCCCCCCAAAAAACTGCTTCAATAAACCACTGGACAATTGTGGTTCGCGCATTTAACATGTGGGTCAGCAGCTGTTGGCGTTTGTGCTACACCACCCGGACCATTTTAACAGACCATCCCCCTACCCCTCCTCTCTCTCTCTCTCTCTCTCTATTCGGACCCCCCAGGGGGTATACAAAGTCGAGAATCCCCCCAACCAGGTTAATGTAGGTCTTTGTTCGAACGGTGGTATAACACTCTCTCGCCCGGATTGCCTAGTTAAGCCTGGGCCAGGCCGGTAACGAAGGGTTATTTCCGGCTGTAAAATCCGGCAAATGTCAACTTATGGTTCTGACCTCAACTCATTCCTGGAACTCGCCGTTATCAGTATATAAAATATATCTTTTAGGGTATCTTTTTCCCCCCTTAACTGGTTCACTGTAGGGACATCACGCGGTGAAGTCAATTTGATGATCATATGATAATTGGGTCAATTTCCTGACGGGAGAAAATCCTATTTAGGAGCGATGGGGAAAGGAAGTGCTGGTACGAATTACCCCGAGTTCCGGCGGTCAATACGCGTATTGATCTCCGGACTTCCCAGTAAATCAACTGGAAATTGATGCGACTTGATGACGAGGCGACCTCGTCAACGGAGGTGGCACGAAACGCCTTGAACGTTCTTAAATGTTTCCGTTCATTGCCCGGGGCCTAGCGAGTTCATACGGGACGCGGATGGGACTAGCGAGTTCATACGGGACGCGGATGGGCCTAGCGAGTTCATACGGGACGCGGATGGGCCTAGCGAGTTCATACGGGACGCGGATGGGCCTAGCGAGTTCACACGGGACGCGGATGGGCCTAGCGAGTTCACACGGGACGTGGGCCTAGCGAGGTCAGAAGGAACGGAAAAACGAAAATAAAAACAGTGGATCAGGATGAGCAAAAATATACAATAAAATTGGTGGAAAAAAAATACGGGGGCCATGACAACAGCGGGAACGGGAACATATTGTCAGTGACGCAACACATCCTAGAGGGGTGGAAAACAGGGTCAGTTCTGAACACTGCTGCCATGAAGTTCAGACGGCTGCCATGACGTTCAGACGGCTGCCATGACGTTCAGACGGCTGCCATGACGTTCAGACGGCTGCCATGAAGTTTAGACGGCTGCCATGACGTTCAGATCTTCGCCACGAATGAAGTTCAGGCCACTGCCATGAAGTTCAGACCGCTACCATGAAGTTCAGACCGTTGTCATGAAGTTCAGACCGTTGCCATGAAGTTCAGACTGCTGCTATGAAGTTCAGACGGCTGCTATGAAGTTCAGACGGCTGCTATGACGTTCAGACGGCTGCAATGACGTTCAGATGGCTGCCATGACGTTCAGACGGCTGCCATGATGTTCAGACGGCTGCCATGAAGTTCAGACGGCTGCCATGAAGTTCAGACGGCTGCCATGAAGTTCAGACCGCTGCCATGAAGTTCAGACCGCTGCCATGAAGTTCAGACCCCTGCCATAAAATTCAGACTCCTATTAAGTTCACACGGCTGCCATGAAGTTTAGATCGCTGCTACGAATAAAGTTCAGGCCACTTCCATGAAATTCAGACTGCTGCCATGAAGTTTAGATCGCTGCTAAGAATGAAGTTCAGGTCACTGACATGAAGTTCAGATCTTTGCCACGAATGAAGTTCAGGCCAATGCCATGAAGTCCAGACCGCTGCCATGAAGTTTGAACACATCAATGAAGTTCAGACCACCGTCATGAAGTCCAAACTACTGCCATGAAGTTCAGACTGCTGCCATGAAGTTTAGATCGCTGCTATGAATGAAGTTCAGGTCACTGACATGAAGTTCAGACCGCTGCCATGAAGTTTAGATCTTTGCCATGAATGAAGTTCAGGCTACTGCCATGAAGTTCAGACCGCTGCCAAGAAGTTTAGATCTTTGCCACGAATGAAGTTCAGACCGCTGCCAAGAAGTTTAGATCTTTGCCAAGAATGAAGTTCAGACCGCTGACAAGAAGTTTAGATCTTTGCCACGAATGAAGTTCAGGCCACTGTCACGGAGTCCAAACTACTGCCATGAAGTTCAGACCGGCTGCCATGAACTATGGCATAACCACGATGCACACAGGATCGAATTCTACAAGGTTGTACATCGTAGAAAATGTGAAAAAGAAAAAAATGTAATGACATCAGGAATACAGCAGCGCCACTGAACGTGTCAATGACATGACCGTAAACATTAGACTGGCATGGTTCCCCCCCCCCCACCTCAACCCCTCGCTTGACACTCTACTGGCTGGTTGGGTCAGGCCAGAGACGACCCTACTAGCTGGTCGGGTCAGGTCGAGATGACCCTACCAGCATTTGTGTGGTCGGAAGGCTGGCTGGGAGAGACACAGTCCATCAGCCATCTATCTTCAGTAACTATACGTTCCGTTGGTCAACGGGTAGTGCTGTGATAGCAGGACCGTGTGACACGTGTGGTGTGGGCAACTACAGCTGCAGTGATGGCAACTAGAGCAGCAACGGTGGCAACTGCAGTTGTAGTGATGTTGATAACTAAAGCAGTACTGGTGGCAGCAACTGCAACAGTTGTAGTGGTGGTGATATCTACAGCAGCACTGGTGGCAACCGCAACAGTACTGAAGGCAACTAAAGCTGTAGTGATGGCAACTACAGCTGTAGTGATGACAACTACTGCAGCAGTGACTGCAACTAGAGCATTACTGATGGCAACTCCAACTGAACTGAAGGCAGCTAGCGTAATACGTTATCTGGTATCCACTAACCAAGAGAAAGATTCATATCTTCCCTACAAGCAATGAATATGGTATTCTACGTATAATTATCACTTCATAACTACAATTTGATTTACAACCACTGAGGCATTTCTTCAACCAGTGGTCGATAAATTAAATGTATTCCTGATCATCTTATTCTCATTTATAATAATGCACTCTCTCCTTTTTTTTCAAAGTTTCATTTATCTGAAGCATCGAACGACACTGCTTCGCTCATAACGACTCCCTCGGCTTTGTTTACCGCCGACTCAATCTACCCGGTCTTCCCCCCTCCAACTCCAGGTTTTCCACTGTCCAATTTCTCTCTCTCTCTCTATTCCACCCTTTGCAATGCAGTACGTTTGACGTGCAGCTTCACTGCAATGTTCCTCACTGTAGCCACAACACTTTCGTGATGCACTTTCGCTTCCATCTCTTCTTCACCTTCGCTTCGATTCCACTCACCAATTTCCTTTAACTAATAGACCTTCTGCAGTGGCAACTATTGCTTGCAGTCTCTTACATCTGCTCCCACTGATTCCTCTGTAAGCCCGTCATCTCCAATCTACTGGTGTTACAGAACTCCGCCCGCTCGATGAGGTTACGCTGCGAGTGAAGAGTCACCTTTGGCGAGGCTATATCACTTGGGAGTACATTGTATCGCCATAGAACTTCTCATTCCAAAGGAGTCTTCATTTCCCTGCTCCTGGAAGTGGCGCAACCTTAAGCTAGGTAACACAGGGACTCCTTCAAAGAAAACTGGTCCTGGGGTAAACATAAAAAACGTCTTTCTATTCCCTAGTGTCTATCAACTTTGGGTACAATCAACTAGCTGTCTCAAATACCCTCAACCCAAGACTGGATCTACACAAAATGCACATCTGAGTTACGGTTCATCACGAGTCTTGCTATTAGTAATTTCCCTATACTTCAGCATGTATGTAATCCCTGATTACACCTCGTACTGGTCAGCACTTAGATGATAACTTGACACGATTGTTTAACTCGGTGGCCAGTGTATGTGAGTGTGTGTATGCTCCATCAACCCTTGCTAGCCAATACTAGAAAGGGCCAGACACATCTTGGTGTTCCAGCATTGGTCTTCGTCCTCCCATTCAATAGACGAGTGATCAATTTTAGCAATCATTCACTCTAATTAGGCAACATGTAATCAACAGCTGACTGGGGTGAGGTGTGGTGTGGTGTGGCGTTACGCAGGTCCTTTGAGAGTACACAGACACACCAGCTAACTAACAAACCACTTCTACTAACCATTACACCCGCTAGCAACCCAGTCAGCCAGACGACTAAGCATATTTCCATCTCGCCAGCAGAAGAGGAGGCCGCGTGCAGCGGCCGGGTTGGAGGCGTGACACCCATGCCAGCCCCGCGTCTCCACCCTCCTCCCTCCACGCCTGGGGACTTCTCACGCCCCTCCGGCAGCGGCGGAGGAGGAGGGTTCCAGGAGGCGCGGGCTGTGCGTGTCGTGGGCAAGCCAGGGTCGAAGGAGGAGGAGGCGGCAGCGGGGTACCCGGCCAAGACCATCCGGCAGTTGGCAAGGGTCAATCTGGTGGTGGCCTCAGTCATCTTCCTGTGTCTGGTGAGGAGGGCCGAAGAACTAAGGGGTCAGTCAGCAAGGGGGCTTTAGGAAGCCTCTGGAGGCTCCTGCACTGCAACACGTAGTGTGATCTCTGATCAACAGATGCAATGATGCACCGAGTTCTAGACTCGATTTCTTTTTGCCTCACCATCTGTATGCGAATCCTCTCACTCACGCCCTACCGATTGTCTTGCAATGCTCATTTTGCTCAATTCTTTAGCTATTCCTTCCTTCCTCCTTCTTCTTCTTCACTCCTTCTTTCTCACCTCCTTCCCATCCTCCTCTTCACCGTCCCTATAACCTCTCCTCACCATCCCTGACTTCCCTCCACCTTCTTTCACACCGAAGCTGTGTAAATAAAGCTTGCTTGATGGCGTGCAGCTGGGTACCGTATACCAACCTTATTTCCTCTGTGCAGCTGGCATAATACACATGACGTCGCCTCAATTTGCACAGCTGGTTCTGTATTGATAACCATATTTGTTGATGTACAGTTGGTGTTATATTACTGACCTCGTCTGCGGCGCGCAGCTGATTCTGTGTACTAACCTTGCCCCTTCCTATTGCCCAGCTGGTGATGGCCGTGTGCCTGTGTCGACCGGTAGTGATCATGGGAGGCTTGTGGGTCGGGATCCTGGTGCTGGTGCAAGCCATCTTGGGCCTACGCGTTGCAGACTCGGCCATATCCCACTCCCTGTGAGTACCACACACACACACACGCACGCACACACACACAAACACAGACACATGCACACACACAGACACAGACACACGCACACAACATACTACTGCACCGACACATAACATGACTAGAGCAAAAGCCAGTGTTACCGGACCTTGTGAGTGACATGTCATAGCCGAATTTACAGACGCACACACAAAAAACGGAACCAGACCATCACCGCACAATATTTTCGTAGCTGCAAAAAGAAAAAAAAATATATATAAATGACAAGTCAAAAAATTGCTGACAGGGACCATCAGCGAACGCACGCCCCCCCCCCCTCCCCCCTCCCCCGTCACACGGGTCAGTGTCACAGAGCTGACGTTCAACTGACGGGTCTTTATCCCTTACACAGGACGGTGGGTTACGCCTGGCTGTCCGGCGCTGTGTGTGTCATGGGACTGGCCACAGCGGGCTACCTGTTTTCGGGCCACCTCACCCTGGCCTGCGTGTCCGCCTTCCACCGCCCGGACCACGCCTCAGGTGAGGGAGAGACTACGACACACGGCATTCGTGAGAGAGGAAGGGGCACTAAACAAGTGATTCTCGAGTAGAACACGGGATGTAACGGGGTCGAATCCTAGGCGCGGGAGTTGGTCCACAGTCAATCCAGCTGTTCATCCTCCCCTAGGGGTTGGTCTGTAAAATAGGTACCTGGCTTAGGCTAGGGTATATATATATATATATATATATATATATATATATATATATATATAATTCAAGGTGGAGTCATGGGGAAGTTAGATTCTACTTTAACAGAACATCTGGTCAGAAGAGTCCATCATAGGGTACATGACGTGGCTTGCTGTGGAGAACGACTGAAAATCACATCAGATTAGAGAGAAGAGTCATGGTAATGGTTAAGACGGGTCAGAGACGTTCAAATCCTCTTTCGTCGGCAATGGTATTCTTACAGGTATTTTGAACGCCTTCTAGCTATCATCTAGCCCAGCCAGATCTCGTAGACAGATCTTGCTTCCATTGTTAGTCGTTCATCTCCTTGAACACCGCTAAATACCTTTAAAATACCATCAGGTTCCTCTCTCGTTTCACCCACTAACAGTGATCACCTGGATTAAACTAACTTCCCTAATCTTCAACTTCTTCCGACTGTTTTCCAATCTTAACAATCCTAAGAAAAATCGTCCTCACAGCCCCAACCACGATGGAAAAAAAAGTAATGACACAGGAATCGAACACAACTATCTCATACGATCCTCACTCTCGTGTGTACTCACTCACGCTTCTGTTTGTCCATACTGTGCTCTCTCTCTCTCTCTCTCTACCTATGTGGAAACTGTACTCCGTCAACAGGGGCGGTTGACTCCACGATCAGCTGACAGTTTAAGATCTCTCAACAGTTGATTTCTTTGTACCAAGTCCATCCAGATTATATATACATGTATATGTGTAGGTGAACGACGGGAAAATGAAACACGGTAAGTTCCCAAGTGCACTTTCGTGTAATGATCACATCATCAAGGGAGATACAGAACAGTCACTTGATATACGAGGAAGAGACGTAGCTAGGACGCCACTGGCAAACGCTTGTTTACCAATGGCGTCCTAGCTACGTCTCTTCCCTGTATATCAAGTGAATGTTCTATACTTCAGTCTTGTATCTCCCCCAGATGATGTGATCATTACACGAAAGTGCACTTGGGAACTTACCGTGTTTCATTTTCACGTCGTTTACCTGCATAAATTAGATCACGCGCACCACTACGACCTCTTGCAACATGTATATGTATACATACGTTGACTTGGTGTATGTGTTGATTCTTGTATCAGTCTCTCTGAAGAAGACCTCTGGCCTAAATGTAAGAGCTTGAGGTACTCTTGCTTCGTTCAGAGTTTCCTCGGCACCATACATATATACTCAGCCCCGTGTGACAACACTTGTGGACAACCTCACTTCCATCTTGGGCATCTCATTTCTCATCAGTTCACTAGAGGCAGCTCTGGTATCATCGTTGCCGTCTCTCCGGACTAAATCAGCCTCGCTTTCTCGGCCCCAGCCAGCAGATCTACCTCTTCTGCTTAAGGTAGAGATGAATAAACATTTTACACTTCTTTCTCTTTTCATCTTCACGCATCCTATGTTTCTGACGGCAACGCACGGGCCACTTTTCTCATTCTCTCTCTATCCTTTGACGACCTTTTCATATTTTGCTCGTTGACAGATGGCTCTCTGTTTACATCCTTCTCTTCATCGCCGACCTTCCTCTGTTCCAATAATATTTACGCGATCCTGGAGTCGTCTGCTTGTTGCCTCACAATTCACCGCTGGCCTCCCCAGCCCCCAACAATGGTTGCGTGTCTGTGATTCCCTCCTTCCCACGTCCTTGCCTCACGGTGTGTGGTTCCCACCATTATCGGTCGCCCGTCCTTTATCTCCTCCACAGACACACACACACACACAAGGCCACCCTCCGATGCGGATTCACAACACCGTCCCTCCGTCTTCCCGTGGATCATTCACTGTCTCGCATATATTCCCCTCACCCGCTCTGCATGTAGGGAAATCCTGATACGATATTCGTATCTCCTTTCATCTCTCTCTCTAAGTCTCTCACTACTCGTATCTCCTTTCATCTCTAAGTCTCTCACTACCGACCATAAACCACACACCCCACGTCAGTGATCTGGTATGTAAATTGCACCTTCCGTGGAAACCTCTTTTCAACATAGCGTCCAACACACCAAAGTCTTCAATGTCCACTACTCTGTATATAGTCCCCTTACCTCTACAACCATTTAGCTGGGTCCCAGTGACAACCAAATACAGCCAGTGATCTACCTATTAAGGTACTCGCTTCTGTTATTCAGCTAACGACGTTGAAAGGTATCACACAAGGCTCTCTCAGACTCTGTTATAACATGTAGGTAACAATCTACTTCCAGTCCTTTGTGTAAGGCCGTGACAAATTGACTATATTCCAAATTATGAATAGAAATATATTGCTAACGAGACTTACTTCATCGCACTGACTGACTTAATACAATGGCATTACGCGTCTCTTTCTCTCTATCCTTTTCGACCGGACACTGATCCCTTTTCATACGTCGTCAGCGAGACAGATGAAGATCTTGACCAATGTCTTCATGGCTCGCACCCACTCATTGTTACCCCATCGTGGGAACTCATTAGTGACTCACTGTTTGGTTCACTCATTGTTGGGTCACCCCCAAAAAAATCTTTGAGGGATCATCCACTCTACGACACTACGCCTCACAGTACGACACCACAGTCCACACTGCGACACCATACTTCACAATGCGACACCTCTGTTTCTTGATCTGATGACACCCAGACGATTTCCCGTTCCTCCGTTTGACACCAACGCTACTCTTTCCCCGCCGTTTCATCCCGAGCAATTCTATATAACCAGGGTCATGTCCACACGACACTTGCAAGGCGAGTCGAGTTACATTCACAAAACAAGAGGTTAAAATGAGATCGAATGTATCACGGGAGATTACGGAACTGTTAGCTAAGTGAAAGTAGAGGGAACAAATGTTCTAGGAAATGTTCTTGTCATAATATGAGGCTAATGCAATATATACTTAAAAGCCAGAGCCTTGTGAAACCGTCTTGGAGGGCGCTACCCTCGAGTACGATGGTAGGAAGCTTGAGCACGACAGAACGACCCCCTTTTTGGCCTGACCCAAGAGTCGTACCGGAATAGGATCAACAAAATTTTAAGTATTGTGAGTGTGTATATTTCTTTTTCTTTTGACAGTGGTGCGTCTGTACGTGGTGGAAGTGGTGGCGCTAGTGGCTTCCTTGCCTTGCCTCGTGAGCACCATCGTGTCGCTCCTCGCTGCTGCCCTGTCTGCCCGCGCAGCCTGCCCTCCCAAGGTCAGTCCCATCCTGATCTGTGGACCTATGTCCTTCAGACCCATCCATACACCTGTCTACTGCCGAGACCCCATGTCACGGCAAATGGCGTCTATTTTCCACGTCTGTTGGCACCCATGTCCCTATCTCCTGACACCAATGCCCGTCTGCTGGAACTAATATCTTGTCTCCACGCGCGTCCAATGTGTTTGACAATTTTAATCTCATAAACCTTGTCCAGTCTATCACCACATATCCCGTCTGTAACAAAACGTCACCCATGTCCCCTTCTGTCACACTGATATATGTCAAAACCAGCGTCATGTGTGTCCTGTCTGTTTTTAATCCATGTCCACTGTGTCAGACCCATGTCATGCTATGACCACCGACAAAATCAATAATATGCATCGACAGTTGTGTATATAAGCCGTTCTGCTTCTTGTAATATATCTCAACAAAACTTCCATGCTTAATCAGGATGACTATGCTCTCACGCCATTATATTTGGAGGTTTAAAGTTACAAATTAACTTTGTTCTGAAACTTGTGTCTAAAAACTGTTTATTCTACGCAGTAACCTAACGTTGCAATATGATAATAAAAAATGTATATTTTCCTCAGTGTCTTAATATAAATACAAATCTCAGACGTTTCAGGTTTGATTTTTTAAAAATGTTCCACCTTAATTTGCAATAGAAAAAAAAGGTAGAACGAAATTACACCAGAAAACTTTTCCAATTTGTCTTGCATACAGTCAAGACTTTCCTGGGCTAATACATTTCCCGTTTTCGTTAATTCTAATGTTAACATATACATTTTCTTTTACTTTCTAATTCAGCAGCAGAAAACGGAGACGCCCTTCGTGCTCTACCTACCCCGTTGGGGAGAGAGCGTCTACGGCAGCGATCAACAGACAGTCATCCAATCACAGGCCAGGACGCCGGCGACGTCATCAACAACCCCCTCAGCAGCATCCCAACCCTCGACCAATCAGAGCGGAGAGAGGGCCAACTCGCCCCCACCAGCGTATAATCAGATTGCTGAGGAATCCTTCGCTTAAAAGGGGATTTCTTAATATTAAATAAATACCTTTAATGCGGCTTAACTGTAGGAGAGGCCGAATGGATTTTCCGGTCCATTTCCTCTAAGAGCCTCTATGCAAATGAGAGCATTTAACGTAATTCGTATGGAGCCCATTATTCCCGATGACTTCCAGCCATATTCTCCTGTGGTGAATATTATAAATGAAATAATCTTCGACGAGTTCTAAACATATATATATATATATATATATATATATATATATATATATATAATATCATTGATAACATTGATCATATACTTCCCATAGACTATTCGGCATTGCCTCTTCTAAAATCTAAATGAATTATACAAGAGAAAAGGCAGAGTTATTTCTATAATTAATGACGACTTAAGGTTACTGCACAAAAAGAAATGAATTAGGCTTCACCTTTAATATCTCAATAAATGAGCGAGTAACCATGTAATCCCAATTATCTTTTTTTTTGTTAACTGAGACGGCACGGGCAGCTGTGCATGTAATCAAGGCCATCCCATTAACGCTATATA
>JAYMFT010215544.1:0-11441 GCA_038088735.1 Panulirus argus
TATATATATATATATATATATATATATATATATATATATATATATATATATATATATATATATACAATAATAATAATGATAAAAATAATACTGTAAATAAGTATGCATTGATTAGGGTACTGAGTCGCCCGTGTGGCCTACGGTGTGTGCTTGTCTAGAGCAGGGGTTCCCAGTCTCTGTACCCCTTGGGCATTCTGACGGGTTCCCATCTACCCACAAAAAATTTAGGATCAAAAATTTATAAAATGATATTGATTTTATATTGTTTTATTATGAAATCTTTAAGAGACTATATAAGGATTTCATTCTCTTAATAACATCAATAAATTGAACTTCGTTTTTCTATAAAATACCTGTCCCATACATATCTGTTATGTACACTAATCATGACGAATGAGTAAGAATTACACAAAACTGGTCAAAAGAATATACTAAAATCTAAATACTAATACTAATGAGATGGTTGAGCTTGTTTTTTGGCAACCAGTTCAGTATTACGAGGGGAAACTTTAGCAACTGCACAGCGAAGATCATGTTCAGGTGTTTTGAGATTTGAACTGTTTTCATTTAATCCCCACTACACTGAAAGTGTTCACTCAAAAAGCCACGTTCATGGAAATAACAGGAGTGCTCGAATAGCAGGTTCAGCAACCCGTTTGCATTGGTTTCGCATCCGAAACCAAAAATCACAAAAATTCTTCTCAGATTATACATCACGTGCAGAATCATTATGCTGGAGTCCTACCACCTCCTCCTGCATATATGTCCCAGCCTGCAACACCTGAGCATTTGCGGTGAGAGGATTCCGAAGATACACAAATTCATCTTTACCAACGTTTGGGAAATATCCATCAAGTTCCTCTTTCAGCTTCATAAGTTGCTCAGTGATTAATTCTTTGAATATGTCAGTTTTAGACTGTGGATTCTGATCTAGAGATTCTGTCACAGGGCTAAACATAGCCAAGGTATCGGACTGAAGGTTTCTTCTCCAGAGGCGAAGTTTTGCAAGAAATGCTCTGAAATTCGTGCACAAATTCACAAACTGTTGCATCTTTTCCTTGAAGACTCTGGTTTAGCATATTTAGAGCATCAAAGATATCAACAAGGTAAGCAGGATTAAGAAGGAAGAAATGGTCCTTCAAGGAAGTGACAAAATCTTCGTTTGTTAGAATGTTGACAAAATTCCAGCAATTCTCTTTGAAGCTCATGGACTCGTCTTGTGACATTTCCACGGGAAAGCCAGCGCGCATTAGTATGGAACAGAAGTACTCTTTGGGCAGCACTAAGATCTTCACACAGCAGTTTGAATAACCAGCTACTAAGAGCACACCCTTTTACATGGTCAACCATCTTGATCAACAGTGATAATATCCTGGACAGCTTACCAGGCAGGACCCTGCATGCCAAAGCAAACCGAAGGATCATGCAGTCATAAATGTCACACGAAGAGCTGCTTCCATGACTCGAGCTCTGGAGTCAGACCGTCCTGGCGTTGCTGGTGTCCCTTCAGTTGTGCAATCTTTCGGATTTTCCCATTTTAAACCATGTCGTTTGAAAATGAATCTACCATTTCAAAGATATCATCTGCTTTTGTTTTGCTTCTAGTGCTGCATTCATCAATAACTCTTCCGTAATGCCTTCATTTCCTACATAACGAGCAAATACAACCAACCGATCACAAATTGTCACATCTCTAGACTCATCGAGTTGAATTGCAAACCCAATTTCAGACATATTAGTTTCCCCAATCACTTACTGCAAAATATCTAGTGATATTTCTCTCATTCGTTGTTGGACTGTATTGTTAGACGGAGATAGAGTTAATTTTTTTGAAGATTTGTCTCCAAGGACACAACGCGCCATTTCTTTTGCTGCTCGAAGGACAAGGTCTTCTCCAGTGGTATAAACCTTTTTTGGTTTAGCAATCACAAGTGAAACTTCATAGGATGCCTTCACTGCTGCACTGGTATGTTGGAAAATACTGCCACTTGGAGCCAGTCGTTGTTTCTTGAGCGCTGCTTCTTTACGCTTGAAATGTCACGATCTTTGTCTTATTTCGGAAGAGCTTTCTCCAGATGTCCACCGAGAAGGCTTGGCTTCATTAAATCATTGGCCAATGATTTTTGATAAAGTACGCGCTATGGAATTCCATACCATTGTTTACTATCAGTGTAAATCTCAACAGTAAGAAGTCTCTGAATGTTTCCGTATTTTGCTTATTCTATAACTGAAGAGTAGAAAGAAGATATAAGTTTATTACAGATAACAAAAGCAATAAATGTAAAGACAGTGAATTTCCTTAATCAATAACAAATGTATTTGAGTGATTGTGTGAGTGGAGAGAGAGAGAGAGAGAGAGAGAGAGAGAGAGAGGCGAGTATGATGGTTGTTGTTGTCTGTGGATGAAATACGCCAAGTGGCAACTCACTCGGCTGCCAGGCAGACTCAACGAGAATCATAATTGGAAGAAGTAGCTTTTTTCTTAGCATGCAATGACTTGGTCGTCCAAGTCACAGTCTCACGGCTGATTTGCTCATGCTCACTGCAGCAGCAGCAGCAGGTGGTCAGGTGAGGTTAAGACTCGGTCTGACCTTCCAGGAAGCGTGTGGGTCTGAGGGCAACAGCCTGGTCTTCGAGGGGGAGCCGACGACCTCCTGGACGACCACACGACTCCTGGACCTCCGGGTGCTGCCCCCAGACGACGACCTCATCCTTGCACAGTACTTCCTGCACCCTCCGCCCAGAGGGTCAGACTCCTATAGTTGTTATTTCTTGTTTATTGATAAAGTTTATATTGCCAGCGTCCGAATCTGTCGTGGTGACAGACGGTCGTTTGTGAAGGCTTCCCTATGGAGGAGGCTGCAGGGGTCGCCATCAGGATTCCAGTCGTCCTCATCGTCTCCAGTGTCATCCGTCGCACTTTATGACACTGGCATCCTTATAGTCGTTCCCCAGAAACAGTAGGTGACACCAGTCATTCCCCAGTACCAGTAAGAGGACCAGTCGTTCCCCAGCACCAGTAGGTGATACCAGTCGTTCGTCAATAACAGTAGGTGACAATATTCATTTTACATTACCAGTAAGAGGCACCAGTCGTTCCCCAGTACCAGTAGGTGACACCAGTCATTCCCAGTACCAGTAGGTGACACCAATCGTTCCCCAGTACTAGTAAGTGACACCAGTCGTTCCTCAGTACCAGTAGGTGACACCAGTCGTTCCCCAGTACCAGTAGGAAACACCAGTCGTTCCCCAGCACCAGTAGGAAGCACCCGTCGTTCCTTAGTACCAGTAAGTGACACCCGTCGTTCCGCAGTACCAGTAGGTAACACCAGTCGTTCCCCAGTACCTGTAGGTGACACTAGTCGTTCCCCAGTACTAGTAAGTGATACCAGTCGTTCCTCAGTACAAGTAGGTGACACCAGTCGTTCTCCCGTACCAGTAAGAGACACCAGTCGTTCCGCAGTACCAGTAGGTGATACCAGTCGTTCCTCAACAACAGTAGGTGACACCATTCATTTTCCAGTGGCAGTAGGAGGCACTAATCGTGTCCCAGCACGAGTAGGAGGCACCAGTCTTTCCCCAGTACCAGTAAGTGACACCATTCGTTCAACAGTACCAGTAGGTGACACCAGTCGTTCCCCAGTACCAGTAAGAGGCACCAGTCGCTCCCCAGCACCAGTAGGTGATACCAGTCGTTCGCCAATAACAGTAGGTGACACCAGTCATCTTCCATTACCAGTAGGAGGCACCAGTCGTTCCCCAGTACCAGTAGGTGACACCAGTCATTCCCAGTACTACTAGGTGACACCAGTCGTTCCCCAGAACCAGTAGGTGACACCAGTCGTTCCCCAGTACCAGTAGGAGGCACCCGTCGTTCCCTAGTACCAGTAGGTGACACCAGTCGTTCCCCAGTACCAGTAGGAAGCACCCGTCGTTCCCTAGTACCAGTAGGTGTCAACTGTCGTCCCGCAGTACAAGTAGGTGACACCAGTCGTTCCCCAATACCTATAGGTAACACCAGTCATTCCCCAGTACCAGTAGGTGACACCAGTCGCTCCCCAGTACTAGTAAGTGACACCCGTCGTTCCTCAGTACCAGTAGGTGACACCAGTCGTTCCCCAGTATTAGTAAGAGGCACCAGTCGTTCTGCAGTACCAGTAGGTGGTACCAGTCAATCCCCAGCAACAGTAGATGACACCAGTCGTTAACCACTACCAGTAGGTGACACCAGTCGCTCCCCAGTACCAGTAAGAGGCACCAGTCGTTCTGCAGTACCAGCAGGTGATGCCAGTCGTTCCCCTCCGACAGTAGGTGACACCATTCATTTTCCAATACCAGTAGGAGGCACCAGTCGTTCCCCAGTACCAGTAGGTGACACCAGTCATTCCCCAGTACCAGTAGATGACACCAGTCGTTAACCAGTACCAGTTGGTGACACCAGTCTCTCACCAGTACCAGTAAGAGACACCAGTCGTTCCCCAGCACCAGTAGGTGATACCAGTCGTTCGCCAATAACAGTAGGTGATACCAGTCGTTCCCCAATAATAGTAGGTGACACCAGTCATTTTCCATTACCAGTAGGAGGCACCAGTCGTTACCCAGTACCAGTAGGTGACACCAGTCGTTCCCCAGCACCAGTAGGTGACACCAGTCATTCTCCAGTACCAGTAGGTGACGCCAGTCGTTCCCCAGTACTAGTAAGTGACACCAGTCGTTTCCCAGTACCAGTAAGAGACACCAGTCGTTCTGCAGTACAAGTAGGTGACACCAGTCGTTCCCCAGTACCAGGAAGTGACACCAGTCGTTCCCTAGTACCAGTAAGTGACACCAGTCGTTCCCCAGTACCGGTAGATGACACCAGTTGTTAACTAGTACTAATAGGTGACACCAGTCGCTCCCCAGTACCAGTAGGAGGCACCAGTTGTTCCCCAGTACCAGTAGGTGATACCAGTCGTTCCCCATTACCAGTAAGAGCCACCAGTCGTTCCCCAGTACCAGTAGTGATACCAGTCGTTCCCCATTACCAGTAGGTTACACCAGTCATTTCCCAGCACCAGTAGGTGACACCAGTTGTTCCGCAGTACCAGTAGGTGACACCAGTCATTCCCCAGTACAGTAAGAGGCACCAGTCGTTCCGCAGTATCAGTTGATGATACCAGTCGTTCCCCAGCAACAGTAGGAGACACCATTTATTTTCCAGTACCAGTAGGAGGCACCAATTGTCTCCCAGTACCAGGAGGTGACAACAGTCGATCCCCAGTACAAGTAAGTGACACCAGTCGTTCCCCAGTACCAGTAGGTGACACCAGTCGTTCCCCAGTACCAGTAGTTGACACCAGTCGTTCCCCACTACCAGTAGGAGTCACCAATCGTTCCCCACTACCAATAGGTGACACCAGTCGTCCCCCAGCACCAGTAGATGACACCAGTCGTTCCCCAGTACCGGTAGGAGGCAACAGACGTTCACCAGTACCAGTAGGTGGCACCAGTCGTTCCCCAGTAACAGTAGTTAACACCAGTAGTTTCCCAGTCCAGTAGGTGACACCAATCGTTCCCCAGTAGCAGATGGTGACACCACTCATTTTCCAGTACCACTCGGAGGTACCAGTCGTTACCCAGTACCGGCAGGAGGCAACAGTCGTTCCCCAGTACCAGTAGGTGACACCAGTCGTTCTCCAGTAGCAGTAGGAGGCACCAGTCGTTCCCCAGTACCAGTAGGTGGCACCAGTCGTTCCCCACTACCAATAGGTGACACCAGTCGTTCCCCAGCACCAGTAGATGACACCAGTCGTTTCCCAGTACCGGCAGGAGGCAACAGTCGATCCCCAGTACCAGTAGGTGACACCAGTCGTTCCCAGTACCGGCAGGAGGCAACAGTCGTTTCCAAGTACCATTAGGTGATACCAGCGTTCCCCTTTACCAGTAGGTGACACCTTTCCTTTCCCAGTGCCAGTAGGTGACACCAGTCATTCCCCAGTACCAGTAGGAGGCACCAGTCGTCCCCAGTACCAGTAGGTGACACCAGTCGTTCCCCAGTACCAGTAGGTGACACCAGTCGTTCCCAAGTACCAGCAGGAGGCAACAGTCGTTCCCCAGTACCAGTAGGTGACACTAGTCGTTCCCCAGTACCAGTATGTGAAACTTTTCGTTTCCCAGTACCAGTCGGTGACTCCAGTCATTCCCCACTACCAGTAGGAGGCACCAATCGTTCCCCACTACCAATCGGTGACACCAGTCGTTCCCCAGCACCAGTAGGTGACACCAGTCGTTCCCCAGTACCGGCAGGAGGCAACAGTCGATCCCCAGTACCAGTGGGTGACACCAGTCGTTCCCCAGTACCGGCAGGAGGTAACAGTCGTTTCCAAGTACCAGTAGGTGACACCAGTCATTCCCCAGTACCAGTAGGAGGCACCAGTCGTCCCCAATACTAGTAGGTGACACCAGTCGTTCCCCAGTACCAATAGGTGACACCAGTCGTTCCCAAGTACTGGCAGGAGGCAACAGTCGTTCCCCAGTACCAGTCGGTGACTCCAGTCATTCCCCAGTACCAGTTGGAGGCACCAGTCATCCCCAGTACCAATAGATGACACCAGTCGTTCCTCAGTACCAGTAGGTGACACTAGTCATTCCTCATTACCAGGAGGTGACACCAGTCCTTTCTTCAGTACCAGTAGTAGGCACCAGTCGTCGCCCAGTACCAGTCAGTGACACCAGTCGTTCCCCAGTACCAGTAGAAGGCACCAGTCGTTCCCCAGTATCAGTAGGTGACACCAGTCCTTTCCTCATTACAAGTAGTAGGCACCAGTCGTTCCCCAGTACCAGTCGGTGACACCAGTCGTTCCCCAGTACCAGTAAGAGGCACCAGTCGTTCCCCAGTACCAGTAGGTGACACCAGTCATTCCCTAGTACCACTAGGAGACACCAATCATTCCCCAGTACTAATAGGAGACACCAGTCGTTCCCCAATACTAGTAGGTGACAGTTTCATTCCTCAGTACCAGTAGGAGACACCAGTCGTTCCCTAGTACCAGTAGGAGACTCCAGTCGTTCCCCAATACCAGTAGGAGACACCAGTCGTTCCCAGTACCAGTAGGAGACACCAATCGTTCCCAAGTTCCAACAGGATACACCAGTCGTTTCTCAATACCGGTAGGAGACACCAGTCGTTCCCAGTACTAGTAGGTGACACCAGTCATTCCCCAGTAACAGTAGGTGACACCATTCATTCCCCAGTATTCACCAGTAAGACGGTTTTATTAGTCTCGCACAAATATTTGAGACGGTGTCTGCACGGAATATCTATATACAGACACTCAGTTTCAGAGATGATATCATACCCTCGAAATCATGGCGTTTTGTATCACAGTGATGTAAATTCTCGTGGTTCGTCTCACAGAAGAGCTGCCACAAAATTCAAGTCGTGAAATTCAGACTAGTTCCCTGATTCATAGCAGCTGGCACCCCCATACCAGCTGTTGACTCAACGCTTCATAGGATGATATATGACCAACATTAATCACATGTATGATCATATATGACCAACATTAATCTCATGTATAATGATATATAACTAACATTAATCTTTCATATATGTAACAGTATTGCTTGAGTTTACAATCGATCCTTCTATTATACTCTAAACTAGAGTAAGACAAAACACTTGTAACACCTTAGTTATACTTATGTTAACAACTTTGTTATATGTTCACAGCTTTGTTATATGTCTACAGCTCGTCGATTTTATGAGAAATTTATGGGAATTAGATATGTAACAAACCTCATGTTTTAAATTATTCTACTGATTTATATGTACTTCAATCCCTTGTTGGCTTGACATATATAATTCTGAGGCAACTTAAAAACCTTCCCAGATCCACCAACCAGAAATATATATTTTACAGATATCTTCACTACATTTGTACAAGTTATATTTTGAGCAATTTTTGCTTTCTGTAACTAATTTGACCTCATTTTTCTACATATATTAAGTAAAAGAGATATATAAAACTGGATAAGAAATGCGGATCTTACAACTTATTAGGCGAAGCTGTGCAGTTTTGCTTCCCTTCCTTACCACTTAATGTTGCCGGAAGGTAAGAGAGCAAGACCGGTCTTAAGGCTGATCCGTAAGGTGATGTTCACTACGCAGGTGGAGCGTGGAGGCGGGTGCAGTGGCTCGCTGTAACGGTCGACAGAGAATGATGTTCTCTGGAGAGGGCGTCCGCAGGATCTGCTCCCCCTACCTCGATGCCAGGTATTGTCATACATCGACGTCAGGTACTGTCATACCACGATGTCAGGTACTGTCATACCTCGATGTCAGGTACTGTCATATCACGATGTCAGGTACTGTCATACCTCGATGTCAGGTACTGTCATACCTCGATGTCAGGTACTGTCATATCACGATGTCAGGTACTGTCATACCTTGATGTCACGTACTCTCATGCCTGGATATCAGGTACTATCCTACCTCGTCATAAGGTGCTGTCATGCTTCGATGTCAGGTACTGTCATACCGCGATATCAGGTACTGTCATACCTCGATGTCAGGTACTGTCATACATCGATTCCAGCTACTATCTTACCTCGATGTCAGGTACTGTGATACCTCGATATCAAGTACTGTCATACCTCGATATCAGGTACTATCATACCTCGATGTCAGGTACTGTCATACCTTGATACCAGGTACAGTCATACTTCGATGTCAGTTACTATCATACCTCGATATCAGGTACTGCCATACCTCGATGTCAGGTACTGTGATACCTCGATATCAAGTACTGTCATACCTCAATATCAGGTATTATCATACCTCGATGTCAATTTATACCTTGATGTCAGGTAATGTCATACCTCGATGTCAGGTACTGTCATATCTTTGATGTCAGGTACTGTCATACCTGGATATCAGGTACTATCGTACCTCAGTATCAGGTTCTGTCATACATCGATGTCAGATACTGTCATACCTTGATACCAGGTACAGTCATTCCTTGATGTCAGGTACTGTCATACATACATCGATGTCAGGTATTGTCATACCACGATGTCAGGTACTGTCATGCCACGATGTCAGGTACTGTCATACCACGATGTCAGGTACTGTCATACCTCGATGTCAGGTGCTGTCATACCACGATGTCAGGTACTGTCATACCTCGATGTCAGGTGCTGTCATACCTCGATGTCAGGTAATGTCATACCAAAATGTCAGGTACTGTCATAACTCGATGTCAGTTACTGTCGTGCCTCGATATCAGGGACTGTCTTACGTCGATGCCATGTACTGTCACACATTTCTCAGTCATCCTGATAACCTTCTTTTATCACAAGAGGAAAAAATATAAATCTGTCAAAATAGCTGATCGACACTGAGGCATGTTTACCCTTGTACGTACGCAGACACACACTTTCCTTTTCGTTGCCGTCTGTGTATGTGTGGTATTTACGTATGTGTCTGACGCGATGCATCACTGCTTGGCAGGGCCGTGGGCGTGTTGAGCGCTTCGCTGCAGCTGGGAGAGTGTTACACCAGCCACAGTGGGAGGGTGAGTGTGTCTGTGTACAGTGAGCGCAGGGAGCAGCCACGAGAGACGCTGGGGGAAGAGCAGCTTTCGTGGACTCACCAAGAGTACACCCTGCTCGTCCCACCGCACCTGCAACTCCAGGATACCAGGTAACCTCCAAACACCTGCGGTAATCTCCCACGAGTACACCAGGTAACTTCATTACACCTGTGGTAGTCTCCCACGAGTACACCAGGTAACCTCCATACACCTGTTGTAGTCTCCCACGAGTACACCAGGCACCTTCACTACACCTGTGGTAGTCTCTCAGGAGTACACCAGCAAACCACCCCACACCTGTGGAGTCTCCCATGACACCAGGTAACCTCCCAACACCTGCAGTAGTCTCCCAAGTGTACAACAGGTAATTTCACCACACCTGTGGTAGTCTCCCAGGTGTACAACAGGTAACCTCCTCACACCTGTGGTAGTCTTCCAGGTGTACACCAGGTAACTTCCCCACACTGTGGTACTCTCCCACGTGTACAAAAAGTAGCCTCCCGAAACCCGTAGTAGTCTCAGAGATGTACACCAGGTAACCTCCCCACACCTGTGTTAGTCTCCCAGGTGTACAACAGGTAACCTCCCTACACCTGTGGTAGTCTCCCAGGTGTACAAATGGTAACCTTCTCACTCCTGTGGTAGTCTCCCAGGTGTACAGCAGGTAACCTCCCCACACCTGTGGTAGTTTCCCAGGTGTACAACAGGTAACCTCACCACATCTGTGATAGTCTCCCGCCAAACTTGTCTAGTAGGTATTGGAGCTCTGGCCTGCGTCAGGTAGGCATGAAGGATTGGTCTGTAACAGGCAGATATCGGAGGACTGGTCTGCGTCAGGTAGTTATCGCAGGACTGGCTTGCGTCAGGTAGGTATCAGTGGATTGGTCTGCGTCAGGTAGGTATGAAGGACTGGTCTACGTCAGGTAAGTCTCTCACGGTGAATGGTCGCAGTCTTCATAGTGACTCCTGACACTTTCAAAATATGATTCAGACAAATAAATAATAACATATATCATGTTAGTTTGCTGTACTGTAGGAATATCTGTTGTTTGATATGAGGTACAATCTGCTGGCCTTCTCCCAGGACAGTGCCTACCATACTACCATACACCTGGGGCAAGACCATCCCCCCACTCAGGTCGGTGCCCACCATACTACCATACACCAGGGGCAAGATCACTCGCCAACCAGGACGATGCCCGCCATATTACCATGCACCTGGGGCAGTAATGCCGTGAGCCAACTCAGATTATGAGTTGATGATGGCGTGTGTTCGGGCGCGACCGACCTCATTGGCCGATGAGCGTTGCTGAAACTCGCGTGGGAGGATATGTTTCATGCAGTGAAACAGTTGCAACCGAGCTGAAGTTTACGAAGCGAGCGGTAAACTCGCGCCAGTGGGCAGGACATTGTACGGAAGGTTGAATGTGTAGTTGCGTTATTCATAACCAAGGAAAACGTAAAGTAAGAAAACATGAAAATGATGAACAGAAATTTCGCTTGACTTTTAACAGTGTAGCTCAGGTGTACAATATGTTGTCACAATCATTCCCAATATGCCAGTATGAACTGTTCGTGGCAGACTGTAGCAAACTGCTTTGGTCGTTCGCTTGAAAGATCAGGAAATTGTTAAATCCTTTCATTGGAGTCCGTCAATTTCATACAGTTTCCTCATGTAAAGACGTTCAGAAGAATAGCCTGTTTCTACAATGACGTAAATGTCTGTCCTCTGAACAGCCGCAGGAGGAGACTTTCCTGGGCCGTGTTTACTTGTTAACTGTTTATCCCTCTTGAAAGCCTCGTCCGCCATTGACCAGTTTGCTTTCGTAGGCAAGGAATGAGGAGCGCCACATACGACCCCAGTGAGTA
>JAYMFT010215555.1:0-11441 GCA_038088735.1 Panulirus argus
CCCCCCCCCCCCGCTATGCCTATAGCCACATGACTTTTTCCCCCCGTCATGAGCAAACCAAAAATGGTGCCGTAGCGGCTCCCCCCCCTCTACCCGTCCATTGTGACGTGTGTAATTGCGACAAACAACTCAATTTTAAGCGTCCCGGTGACTCAATTATGGGGATCATTACCATTCAGCTAGCGCTGATTGGACGCAGTGTGTGTGTGTGTGTGTGTGTGTGTGTGTGTTACGGAGAAAGTTCTACACTCGTGTTGCCCCGTCATTTAACCTTGTATATATGTGCCATGTTTTTACACACACACACACACACCAGCCTAAGCCAGGTGCTCACCACTTACGAGGAGGGGGATGAACAGGTGGGTTTGACTGTGGGCCGACTCCCGCGCCCAGGGCTCGAACCCGGACGGGAGTGGAGTGGAAGGGGCACGTGCGTGATTCATGGTCAGCAGAGCTAACCGCTACGCCACAGAGGCCCTCGTGTGTGTGTGTGTGTGTTGGAGAGGTGGGGGAAGAGGTGGAGAAGGACTAATCCCCCTCAATCCCTCCCCGGTTTCCTCCCTCAGCGCCTGCCGCCGGAAATTGGCCTCGCTGGCCCGTGGGCAGGTCACAACACCTCCTCTCCTATGGGCTCTTCCGGCCACGCGACCACCCCGTCCTTAAGTGTAAATGGAGGCTTAAGTGTAAATCGAGATCCTTGATTGTAAATTGGGTCTTTAAGTGTAAATAAGGTCTGTGATATATTCATTTTACGTAACGAATTAACTCGCCAATAAAGTATTAGCATGATGGCTTGGCTCGCCGTGTGGGACCGACATGTTGGCTTGTCATAGATTAGAATATTGACCTGTCATGGGATATTGACATGTCGACTGGCCACGAGAGGCTGACGTCTGTCCCATTGCAGTCTGTCATGTCGCCAAAGGACGTCTCCTCCGGGAGATGTCAACTGCTGACACGTCTTTTCTCTTCACTTTGTCATTGGCATCTTCACGTGAAATACCTCGAGTCTCATTCAGTCATTTGCTCTCTGAATTCCCGCGTCTCTTCCTCGGTGTACTGCCTGGCTTCCATAGACCATCACCTGCCCCGCTGCCATAGACCATAGCCTGCCCCACTGCCATAGACTATCACCTGCCTCACTTCCATAGACCATCAACAGACAGTGATCCACCAAGGGTCAGACGAGGTCCTGACATTTCGACGCCCACAAACCCTTTCCACTGATTACTTCACATCGCATTTATTTGCCACAAAGTTCTTTCTCCTCTGATTCCAGTAGACACTACCCAAATTACTCATCCTGCTGCCCACGGCGCCACAGAAGCACGTGAGAATTTGATGTGGGTCTGGACACATTCTATGCAACGGAGCGACGGAAGACTTTTTTAAATTCTTTACTCCCTCTGGAAGCGGGAAGAGCACTTCGTCTAAAAGATATATTAAATTTTCCCAAACACCGGAGATGTCTGGGGGCTCTTTGCAATCCTCTGCCTTTGCATTGACTCGACTCTCAATTTGAACTTTGCTCTTGCAGACCTGATTGATCAATACTCTCCAATATTAGAGTTCATAAAGGGGGGGGAAAAAAATGTGTTGCGTTCTTTTCGAATCTAAAATTATATTACGCTGCTCTTGCCTGGCCCCCCGTCGAATATCGCAAGTCTCGTTTCTGCTCACATTTACTCCTATCGTCGTCCTAGTAACACGCATTACTTCAGTAATACCTCCGCGGTCTACTTATACCCTCTGATTCGTGCGGGCGAAGGGCGTCGCCATCTGCATGTAATATGCATGATGACAGATTCCACTTTTTTTTTTACCACAGTCGCTCAGCAGTTTATACATCGTCACAAACCTCCGTCAAGCGGTTTATCCCATCCAGTGATGACAGTTTAGTCTTACTGATGTGCACCCAAATGCTTCCAGCGAGTCTCTGTCATCCATCCTCACCTCTCCTCACACGAGAACTATCTTGAATCTAGTAATTGGGCCAAGGGTGAAGGAACTTCTCTTCTTTACTGCGTTGCAAAGAGTCCAAATCTACTGCAAATGTTCACATATTTCTGTGGCGCCTTAAGAGTTGTGAGATGCTGAATTCTGTGCGGAGGAGTCGTACAGTGTCTGAGGAAGATTCGTGTTATCATCTGAATCACGAAATGCTCGGATTCGTCGTCCTACAGCGAAGTAGTGAACTGTTCTCGTTCATTTTCTCATCCAGGAGGCACTTGAGGAGACCCCCCCCCCCGCACAGTTTGTAGTATTTATCATTTTCACATATTTCAGAAGAGTTCCGTCACGTAACCTTATATAATTCCGTCCCAATATCTCGATTTCTGGTATCTAACTTTATATACATATATATATACGTTTTTTTTTTTTTTTAACCATTCAGGATTCCCAATATTGTTATATTTATGCCCATTCTCTCCTGGGTCCACACACGCACCTGTCACTCACCTCTGGACCTCAAAATCGCAAATCGTTTGGCTTGTGTCAGGCGAGACCGTCCTCAGGCGCCGCGTGCTTAGAGAGTCGGTCAGTGGATCCGTCCGTCCTCCTGTATGATTGTGATCGAAGCTTCATTTTCTGTATTTTTCTCGACGCTGCTCCATTTGGAAGTGCCCATTTTGCACAGAGATGTGATATCGGGTCTCTCTCTCTCTCTCTCTCTCTCTCTCTCTCTCTCTCTCTCTCTGAGGGACTCCCGTGGTGTAGCGATTGGCGTTGTTGACCTCGCTCGATGCATTCCAGGAGCCGACCGGCGGTCGAGCCCGCATGAGTTCGAATCCTAGTAGCGGTAGTCTGTCCACAGACAATCTAGCTGTTCATCTCACGTTGGGGCTGATCGATAAATTGGGTACCTGGCTTAGTCATATATATATATATATATATATATATATATATATATATATATATTCTTGAGGTCGACGACCCTCTTCACTAGTAGTTACCAGGTCACACACACTACATCCACGACCCTCTGGACGACCCTGGGACATTAGCTAGTACCAGGCCACACACCAGAACGACCCCTTCGCCAGCAGCTGATATAACATGCATCGTCACGACCCACCCTTCCTCCCGTACATAAACAAGTGGTCGGTCACACGACCCCAGCAGTAATAGCCAGTTGGTCTTCGTTAACAAACAGCACGTCGTCTCTCACTACTAGGGACTAGCAGGTCACGCCCCCACCGCCACCAGGTGGAGCATTCAGAATCAGGACAAAAAAGAATCGACACCTGTCTCAGGTCTTCTTCGCTAACGAAGAGAGACGGGGCCAGAGAAGACGGTACGGGGCGCGTGGGGCTGCTTCCGACATGACTCCCGGTCTTGAGAAACAAAATCCCGTGAAATCCGATTGGACGACTCGAACCTGTTTAGCCTGGAGAGAAAGAGGATTAGGAAAGGATTAGATACAAGGATTCATAAGTACGAAAGGCTCAGATGATCTTGTTCCAGACAGACAGTCATTCGAGATAGGGTCGTCCGATCTCACTCGTGGATACAAACTCCTGAGCAGTCTTGTTCATATGAGGCAAATTACCTTTTTTTTCTCTCTCTCAGCGTGGAAAGATTTATCAACCAACGCATCTGAAAGCAGAACCATAAATACGTTTGAAAATAAAGGCTCGACAAATCCTTCCCCCTCATGTCAACGACTGATGACAATATTGTCGACTCCTTAGTGACAAAAAGTTAGTGGTATTTCTCCCCGAGTCATGTGTTTGCACTTCTTCTCTCTCTCTCTCTCCCTCTCTGGACACACTAAGCTGTGATTTCCTCGACCATCACAAACAGCTCAGGAAGGATCCGTTGGTCTGTCCCTATTTGCATTCCCTGTCAATTCCTTTCGTCATCTTCAGTTTCAAAGAGGCTGAGGCGATATGCCCACACCCGCAGGTAAATTAGACCTTGTGTTGAATCGAAGAAAACAATTACTAAATTTATCAAAGGTATTTAGATTTGAGAACTTGATACTTGAATGATTGTTCATTATGCCAAAAGTGCACAAAGGGTTTTTCTCAACGCCGTAATGAGACCGCTAAAGCTGTGGTGATGAGAGGTTCCGCTGACATTCTGGAACCGGCTGAGTCAAATGCGAGTGATTACTCAATCAGTTCCTGTAAATCAGATGTTGGGTTTTAATTACCGTAGTTGATTACTCTCTCACTGAATACCACGGGTCATGTACATTGCATTGGTTGATGCTCACGTTCACGAGGATTCGAAAATGTGAAGAGAGAATTACGTACAGATCTACGTACGACGTGTTCCGAGTAAAATGATGGCCAGTGTGGTATAAGGAAACAGCTTAATGATTTCAGAACGTGATCTATGTCCTATAGCAATACGAATCCCGAAACACGCTCGACCGAACCAGCGAAGCATGCGTGTTCGAGACAGAGGTCTCGACACAGCCGAGACAAAGGACTTGGTGCAGCTTCGACAGTCGACAGTCTGAGACAGGTCGCCCCGTACGGTTTGGATTGTTTAGAGATAGATTGCTCGGTACTGCTTCGATAGTCAGAGACAAGTGGCTCGGTACTGCTTCAATTGTTAGAGACAGTGGGTTCGGTACAGCTTCGATGGTCAGAGACAGAGGGTTCGGTGTCAGCACTCAGAGACAGGGAGGGTTCGGTACTGCTTCAACAGTCATTGACAGAGGGTTCGGCACAGCTTCGACCAGATGCGTTTCGAGGCTTCGAGGCTTCGGAGGAGTCCCAGGACTTTTGCTCGTGACTGTACAACTACACAGCCCGTTCCAAATCTCCCAGATTCCGTGTTCTATATCGTTCCACTAAGAGTGACGTGACCGAAGAGCTGGTTGACATGACCAACGCTGGAAACCTTTAACATGTCTACACACACACACACACACACACACACACAGAGCTAGACGGGCTTCGGTGGTGCAATGGTAAATTTTACGGAGCATGAGTTCAGCTCAGTCCACCCCGGGTCGGACCCGCATGGGTTCGAGACCTGGACGTGGCAGTCGGCCCACATCCAACCCAGGTGTTCATCCTGCCCTCGGGGTTGATCAGTACATGGGTACCTGGCTTAGGCCGGTGTGTGTGTGTGTGTGTGTGTGTGTGTGTAGGAGTAGTATGATGCATGCCTTTAGCCGTCATCAGAAAAACCTGTCCCTTCCTAACTAACTGTCTACTTTTTGTACCTGTCTCTCTGTCCATCTGGTGTTAATCCTCGTGTGTGTTTTAACCTGTGTCGTCTACCGAGGTCTGTCAGTCTGTATGTTTATGTATGTTCCTGTCTGTGTGTATTTTCAGACGTCAGTCTGTTCTCTCGGTGATGGTCCTGTCTAGTAGTCTGTCCTTCTGGTGGTCCGTCCGTCCGTCCGTCTGTCTGTATCTCATTCTATATCAGTCTTCCTCTCTCTCTCTCTCTCTCTCTCTCTCTCTCTCTCTCTCCCTCCCTCCCTCTCTCTCTCTCTCCCTCTCCCCTCCCCCCTCCCCCCCCCTCCCTCCAGGCTGCATACCTGCTCAGCTGCCCATGGGGAGGGGGGGAATCTTTCCCCTGAGGATCAATATTCAGCAAAGCGCTTACTTCCCATTCCCTCCACACCCATTCTGTCTCTCTCAGAATCAGCTCCTCGTCGTTTCCTTCGGAGCCAAGTTAGTTGTTGCCCATTCAAAGCAGTATCTTCACACACTCTCTCTCTCTCTCCCTTTCACACACACACACACACACACACACACACACACACACACACACGGCTCCTTCTCCTTAATTCTACATTTTTCCTGCGTTTAGCGCGACTCCAGTCTTGTCCTTTTGGCAAAAGGTCATTGTTTTAAGTACTCCTCTCGTCCCAGATGGTCCATAGTGACCTCATAGCGCCCCTCGCCATTAGGGATATTACGAGCTAACTACGTAACCAGCGTCACACTGGCAATTAGTCATAGGTAATGTGACAGGTGACGGGGGGCTGCCGTGCGTGTCCTCATAGACTCTCACTTGGGCGAGATGAGGTTTTGAGTAGATTGTGAGAATATGAGGTGATGCGAGGCTGGCTCATTATTTTTTCACACACACACACACACACACACACACACACATCCTAGCCATCTGCGAGATACCAGACCCAGTCTCTAGGGGAGGATGAACAGCTGGGTGGACTGTGTACCGGCTGCCGTGACCAGGATTCGAGCTTGTACGAGTTTGATCCCGGGCGAGCCCTGTATACGTGACGTTCAGTAACGCTAACAGCTGCACCACGGAGGTCCGTGTGTGTGTGTGTGTGTGTTCAAGTCATCACAATAAACAGGTCAATTTGAGGTTAGACTCGGCCGCTTTGATATCCCACGCGTGAAGATGTGTTTACCGTTTGCTTCTGCTCCGGTTTATTCATCCTTTTCCATCCGCCGCTCTCGAGTCCTGTGGGGTTGCAGGATTTGCCTGTTTTGCAGATCTGTTCGCCTCTGTTGTGCGTCCGACGTTGCACGCCCGTTGGAACACCGTTATCCGTTGGCGTCTGTTGCGAGTTTGCGTCAGCGAAGGTGATGGCAAATTACGCCCCGACTCGGCTGGGCGTGTTTACATCCAGGGCTCGGGGCGTGATGGGAGGTAGGGGGGAGGTGTTTCGAATCACTGGCTTCATTGCTTCACGAAATCTGGTTTGATTACTCGTCTCTGCGATCTCACGGTTCCTTCTGGAAGATGTAGCCGGGTCGGCGAGGCTATATGGCTTCGTAGTTTTTTGATGAATTGGCTTAGTACCGGCCCTGGCGGGAATGGTTCGCTCTCCGGGGGTCTGACGCCTCGTCTCGTGGACGGATTCGAATCACCGACCCATACGTAAGATTCGACTCGTGAGGAGTTCGAGACACGTCTCAGACCGCCACCAACAGACCCCCGAGGGACTCGTGATTTCCTCTCCCCTTTGATCAGACTTCCGTGCGGTACTTCGCGCAGTAGCTGGGCATCGCAGGGGGCTTGAGAGATCGCTCTCGCGCCGTTCCGAGTCAGGGGCGGACCCTGTCTTCCTCCTCCTACTTTATCGATTACATTATCGACAGGACGGATGACCTGCGTTACCGTCTTGTCCAGCCCGTGGAGACAGAGATCATATTGACATCCTTTATTGGCTCTAATCACCATACACGGGAGGTGCGTCTTGGCTCTAGATGAACCACATGAATACGTGATGTCCAGCTGTTGGATGTCCAGCAGTTGGATGTCCAGCTGTTTGCTTTTCATCTTCTGCAGCTGCCACTGCTCTTACTGACCCGACGGTAGTGAGCAGAGGCGTCCCAGATGTCACTAAAGAAGCAAGAAATATCTGTGGTTTTCGTGCTAGCTGGGGGTGGAAGGGTCCGTATTAACTGGGTGAGGAAAGACCGTGTTAGCTGGGGGTGGGAGGGTCTTGTTAGCTGGGGGTGAGGAAAGGCCGTGTTAGCTGGGGGTGAGGAAAGGCCGTGTTAGCTTGGGGAGGGCGAGTCTTGTAGATGCCTCGGTTCCAGCTCCTCTTTGTGTATTTGTTGGAGATTCAAGCTGTCTGTATGAGAAATATTCTTGGATGTTTCTGAACACTGAAAGCTTACGAGTTACCTGAGCCATATAGATAGGAAGAAGGAATACTAATCGCCTGAACCCGTTGATATCTTCTGCAAGCCATTTACTGCCTCTCTGGTAGGCTACCTGAAATCACCCATTGATGTCAATATAATCCATTTACATCCTGTCTGGTAGGCTAACTGAAGTCACCCATCGACGTCAATACGGGACATTTACCATCTGTAAGTCATTCGACCAGAAGTCGCCCAGTGATGTCCATGCAGGCCGTTCGCTACCAGTCGCGTAGTCGACCTAGCGTTGAGCCAAGACCCCACAGGGACTGACGTGCTACTACAGGCCATTTTCGACCTGCCTGGTAGTCGACCTGACATCGCCCAGGATTCACAATCCGCTTCTTAAACCCCCCCCCCCGTCTCTACCCATCCTCTCCCAGGGCCCCACCCCTCACTGAAAACCCATTAGAGGTGTTCATTATCCCCATAATGGACCGGGTATCTCGCCCCCACCGATATTTTATCATATTGGACCTTTTCTCTTTTACTTCTCTCTCTCTTTTATTTCCTTCGTCCGCCGGATGATTCTGTCAAAGAATCACTGAACAGCTCCCTGCCCTTTCCTTGATTCAGTCTTTCCCGCGAATCTCACCTCTTGACGATTCTGATGCATGATTCAGACGATACCTTAACGGATGGGCGTATGAGGCATCCTGCGGTACGATCCTTAGAGATTTCCATAGCGTATGATTCGTCAGATGACGTACATTTAATGTATGAAGTATGTTAAGGTATGATTCACGAGGACCTAATATCATCCCTGGGAGAAAGTTGGTTTAATTTCCCGAAGGGAAAAAAAATTTACGACTGTATTTTTACGTTTTTTGTATTAAATTCTGGATTCTCAGCTTCGTCCTGATTTTTTATCTCAGTGGCGTGTGTGTGTGGCTTGCCTCCACTCCGAGACATCCGCTTGTATGTAGGTGTTTAGAGCATGATGGAAGTCCGCCAGCGTATCTCTGGGGGGGGGGTCAGGAAACACGCCCCCATCCTACGTGCCTCAGGGGAGATGCGGCATGCAATTCTGCACTTCAGGAAGACGTTACAGATATTGTCGAATTCATCTTCATCATCATCAGCAACAAGAAACGCTCCCTGTCTGGCCCCACGGACCGTCAGAGCAGACAGAAGGGTTCCCGTCTACGCGTTCCTCTGAATATTTCATGGCCCACTTCTGGCAAAGGTTTGGTTAAGTGGAAAAGGCCGTGACGGAGGACAGTACATGGGAAGGACAGATGACAGGAGACCCGATGGTCTATGACGAGGTTATCTGCTGGAGGACAGTACATGGGAAGGACAGATGACAGGAGACCCGATGGTCTATGAAGAGGTTATCTGCTGGAGGACAGTACATGGGAAGGACAGATAACAGGAGACCCGATGGTCTATGACGAGGGTATCTACTCGAGGACAGTACATGGGAAGGACAGATGACAGAAGACCCGATGGTCTATGACGAGGTCATCTGCTAGAGGACAGAAATACATGGGAAGGACAGGTAACAGAAGACCTGATGGTCTATGACGAGGTCATCTGCTGGAGGACAGAAATACATGGGAAGGACAGGTAACAGAAGACCTGATGGTCTATGACGAGGTTATCTGCTGGAGGACAGTACATGGGAAGGACGGAAGACAGAAGACCCGATGGTCTATGACGAGGTCATCTGCTAGAGGACAGTGCCTGGGGCGGACAGCCGTCTCTGGGTCACTCGAGCGTTCCTCATCTGTTGTGCTGTGAGTGGGACACATGAGAGCTTCCTTCACGTCGGATTCAGATAGAGAGAGAGAGAGAGAGAGAGAGAGAGAGAGAGGGGGGGGGTCAGTACTCTTCTAAACGCGTGAATGTGACGCGTTCGGGTCGTGTTTGCTACGGGAAAGAGCATACGTGGGGCATCATAGTCCCAGGTTGTCCCGTAGGAGGTTGAGCTAAAGCTGGCCTGTCGGGGTCTCTCCAGGTTAAGCTGTGAGCGGTTGAACACACAGCTTCAGGTTAAGGATATTGGTACCACGAACAGTCTGATGGAACAACTGCTCCCTCCTCTTTTGTTTTCACGCACTGGCTGGGGTGACCTGCTTTCCTCCGTCGTGATCAGGGGTCGTGCTCAGAAGTCGTCCCGTCGTACTCAAGGGTCGTACCGTCGTGTTTGGTGGGTTGTGCCGTTGTGTCATATTCATACGTGATCGTCGTTTCCCGCGTCAGCGAGGTAGCGCCAGGAAACAGACGGAGGAAAAAAGAGGCCACATTCGCTCACATCCATTCTCTAGCTGTCATGTGTAATGCACTGAAACCACAGCTCCCTTTCCACATCCAGGCCACAGAGACCTTTCCATGGTTTGCCCAGGACGCTTCACACGCCCTGGTTCAGTCCATTGACAGCACGTCGCCCCCTGTATACCACATCTTTCCAATCCATCGTATCCTGTGCGCACCTTTGGCTGTATCATCAGCTGATGAAACGAATAGCTTCGTCAGAAAAGGAACTTTACTTCACTGGAGTCAATGTTCTCCCTGCGACTGCCCGTGGCGCCGCCTTGGGCTGCAGGAGCCTCATGAATTCGGGTCCTGGGGTGACACCAGGACCCCCGTCTCGGAAGGGCGACCTGGCTTAACCTATAGACGCATATGTCTGACTCAATCAGCGTATCACTCTCACGTGCGTATATGCATCACTTACCTCCTCGTCTGTAGAGATATTGAGTTACAGGAAAATAAAAGCAAATTCTTCTTTTTTTTCTTTGTTCTTAGAAATTTATTCATCATTCCTGTCAAGTTAATTAAAAAGTTAATTAAGGAGACCGCCATCAGCAACAGGTGGGCGCCTGGTTCCTGCAGGGATTACGCCCTCGTCTTTCTCTCTCTGTTGGGGTCTGTCCTCTGCTTTCTAGCTGGCCCCCAAGTTGCCTGTCGCCTTGTCTGTCTTGGCCTTAATTTCGTGTGTTTATTTTCTTTAACGTTCGTGATTAACGTTCGTAATTTCTTAGTTTTCGTCTTCATTTTGCCGTTTCCTTTGTTTTCGCGTTCCGTTAACTACCGACATTTTTTTGCTTTTGTTTACGTTTCCTTTTTCGTGTTTTGTTTGCTTTTGTTTACGTTTCCTTTTTCGTGTCTTGTTTGCTTTTGTTTACGTTTCCATTTCGAGTCTCGTGTACTTCTATGCATTGTTTACTTTCGTGTTTGCTCTCGCGTTTACTTTTGCTTACTGTATTTCCGTGTTTACTTCTGTGTTTACGTTTGTGTTTGCTTTCGCGTTTTCTATGCTGTCGTGTCGCTTCTGCGTTTTCTTTCGTGTTTTGCGTATGCTGCTTGCCTCATCTTCCCATCTGTTTACGTATACTCTTGTCTCTCATCCACCAACACACACACACACACACACATCTCTCCCTCAGGATTTATACGTTACGCCCGGTAGTGCACTCCCCCAACCCCGCTAGCCTTTAGCCTAGGGCAGCCTAGCCCTAGGTACTCGTTAGGGCCCCCGTCTGTGTGTACAGACATACACCCTCGCTGCTTTAGGCAAACACGTCTGGTATAGAGTCGTGTGTGTGTGTGTGTGTGTCCACACCCCATCGTCATCTCACCTACCCCTCATTCTGTCTACCTTCTACCCATCTACTCCTCTCTTCACCTCCGTGGGAACGTCTGTCGCCAGAAGAGAAGGCGTCCGTCGGTACGAACCTCTCAATGGGGCTTCACTGGGGCATAGCTCGTCTCGGTCCTAATGACTCCCGGGCTATAATACACTCGTGATTAGTGCTTTAGTGTCGAGCTGATTTCTCCTCTCTCGTAATCAGCTTCTCTTCTGGCGACAGACGTTCCCACGGAGGTGAAGAGAGGAGTAGATGG
>JAYMFT010215566.1:0-11440 GCA_038088735.1 Panulirus argus
ATATATATATATATATATATATATATATATATATATATATATATATATATATATATATATATATATATATGAAGGCATAACTAAAAACCTAAATATAGAAAATATTAAGCTACATATTTTTTGAATCAGTTTATCACAATTAGCCATGATCATATGTTTACACGTCAGATACACTAAAAAGTTAGATTTTGTTAACAGGTGTTATTAACAGTTTATTAAATTAATTTCTTCCAAACGTTGAGTATTCGAAAAATACAGTATTAAGTAATGTGCATATGTGTGTGTGTGTGTGTGAGTGTGGGGAGGGGGTGTGGATGTGTATGTGTGATTCCTATGTTAATCAAATTTGTGAATCATATATAAGCTTGATGGGAGGTATTGTGTTACCAATCACTGTAGTTATCGTGGTCAGCTGATGAGCATATCTCCAATAATATGAAGGATTATCAAGAACATGTCATCTGATGATAAAGTTTCCAGCACAATCTACAAAAATTAAATAACATTTATTTTCTCCATTTGGCACAATTGTACAGACATCAAATGACGAAACACAGATTCGTTTCACTTACATGTAATAGTATCTCTGGGGGAATATGAATCTACTGGACGCTGCGAGCGAATCATGGAAGAATTATTACTGATGATTCAACACCCGAGCCTCCGCTGGCACGAAGCGCCTTTAAAGCGACTGTGAATTAGTTTGCAATGTTGTTACGTTTATATTCCGATATTGTGATTACCATTCACCGGTGGGGAGGTACGTTTCCTGCAGATTCAGCCTGAATATTCATTAACTGGTTCTATTTGGGTACTTGATGTGGGTTTTAGGTATACGTAATTCGCCATATATTTTGAGTCTATGATTCATCTGGTAAATCCCGCCATACACGAGTTGGTTGGTCAGCCTGAGATAACTGGAATCTTCTCTTCAGTTACAGGATTTCTGCACTGAACAGTTGCTCTGATTATAAGAGGACTGACCCGTCCTTGTATGGAGTGCTGCTCCCACATCTGGAGTGGTGGTTCTAGCTATATATATACCGGCATAACAGAGTCGAGTCGAGAGCAATCCGATTAATTAACTCTACCATTGGAATCTCAAACCTTATCCCACTTTGCCCTCGCTGCACTGTTCATGTGTTTCTCTTTATTCTACAGATATTGCTACGGTTTCTGCTCCCGAGAGCTGGCTGCTTGTGTGCCCCCACCACTAGTTAGACCACTAAAGCTGAAGTTACTGCGCCACGTGATAACTGTGGGGCCTGTGGCAACTCAAAGGTGAGCCGTTTGTCAAGTCTGTTTCTTTCCTTACATCGCTCAACTTTGGAACTCATTACCTTCTCATGTCTTTCCCAACAACTTCGAGCTGACCCATTTTCAGCGGCAGGTATTCCACATCGGACATGACTCTTCGATTACTTTTCATTTCGTCTCCTGACTTGTCCGTGTCTCTGACCCTTGTCTGGTGTAACGTGAAGACCAGGCAGGTCGTCATGAGGTCTTCGGGTCCAGACTGGAGCTTTCGAATTAAAATCTGAACATCCACGTCCCTCCCCTGTCCTCAGGTAGTCAGCATTGCTTGTAAAGACGATCGTTACATCACCACCGTTGACATGATGTACTAACAGCCTTGACAAGACTCCAGGTAAACATGTGGTTCCATTAGCCGACAGGCGAGCTGGCGAGACAAAGCCTTTCCAGCCGCCATATTCATATCGTAAAGGCCTGTGGCTGGGGTCGGAGATGACGCCCCAGATAATCCTGTAATACTTTCTTGCAGTAAATATTTTGCATACTAGTTTTTCTGCTTGAAGTTTTACACCTTTTTCTTTTGTACCTAATCAGAGTATTATGAGAGTGTCATGCGTGCCTTTTGGCATATGACACCAGCTGACGTAAGATGGCACTATGCTTGTCCGATTTGACCCCTTGTCAAACACCACATCCAAGCTAGACACGAGACCCAGTCAGAAAACCATATCATGTGGTATACGGTATTTAGGGTTTTAAATCCTCACATTACAATATTCTCGCCATTCGACGCTTGCACTGGTACGACCTGTGACTGGAAACGACAAAAATCCACAACGTTTCGTAAGTCCACGACTCTCGTGTCGTTCATAATCACTATAGGACGCCTGGCCTCTCATGTGCTTATCCTAAGGGAACGCCAAGACTGTCAGCGTCTTCTTGAGGGAAACTCCTTCGCCTCGATAATGATAAAGAACTACCAGAACACGTCTGATTCTGTTAATGCTTTCAGCTTCGGGATAACCGTAGTCTTTTGTCAGACTGGGTAACGGAAACTAAAGTTTAAGGACATCGAAGACGCATTTCAGAAGAGGTTCTTGGGCTATCACATTGTTACGAGGTGGGAGAGAGAGAGAGAGAAATAAAATATACTGGTTCTCCAGCCGACCGCCTCTCACCACAAGTCGTCTCTAGTACTCGCCCTGCTAGGGGGCGTAGGTCATTAGACACCTCTCCCTACTCGCTCTCCCTTCTGTCACCACCGTATTCCCTCATCTCATCTGTCGTCTTCCCCTCCTCCTGCTCTGACGTCCATTCACCATTCATCTTACAAGTAAAACCCCACAATTCGTTCTTGTTCCGCTGATCCCTTCCTCTCTGCCTGTCTATATAATCTTTCATCACGCGCCTTCCTCCGCCGTCTCAATCATTCTGTTCTCGCTCTCCGTCTGTCATCATTTCCCGCCTTCCCATTTCCACGGCGAGGGGCCGAGTGTCATGCATCTCCAGAGGGAATTAATTCCCCTGACGAGGGTCTCCCCGCAGCCCTACGAGATGGCGCAGGGGCGGGACGACCCATCTCCTCCCACACTCCCCTTCCCAAACGATCCACGTATTTCCCATCTTCTTCCAAACAGTACCGTTAGTCTCACTGGGTCTCGGGATGTCCTCCTCACAGCCTGCAGCTGTTGGCTGTCTATTCATCTGTTGGCGTCCGTGTATGGGTCCAGTAATCCCCGTTTCATCCCTCTTTCTCTGCCCGAACAGACCTGGGACAGTTTAACTTCCGTCACCTACACATGTAAATCTTTCTTCGATGTTCCAGGGTTTAAAAACGGATATTTCCTACCACAGAATGGCCTCCTTCAGTCCTGAGATCGAGGTAGCCAACAGATCTGCACCGCTCATTGCTGGAGATGTTACAGTAAACAGGCAGCCAACAGAGTAACGCCTATGTCATCTCAAGGAGTCTTTGCTTCTCCACATCTCCGGCCTCATAATGACTAGACCATTCGATTATGAGGGCAGAAAGATGCAGAGACTAAGTCTTCGTAAGTGACCACATGAGGTGTACTTTGTGAGGGTAGGATTCTAAACGACCCATCACGGCTGCCTGACTCCGAGCACAAGAGCGTAATGGTTCGTGACGTATAGCACTGTACTGCCGCCTCTACTGGAGGCCAGAGTTTGCCTCCGTGTACAGTGTTACAGATGTACACATGGGAGTACATGATGGTGTGTCCCTTTGGATACATGTACACACACACACATACACACACCACCTGACGAACACACAGTGGGATATGAAGAGGAAAACAAAGACAGTAGGTGAAAGAGAGAGAGAGAGAGAGAGAGAGAGAGAGGGGCAAGTGGGACAGTGTTTATGGGAACATAAACCACTGAAGTTATCAAAGTGGTCAATATCTGGAGTGTCGTGTTGAAGGGAATGTTTGTTGCCTGTCGGATCCCACCCGCTGGGGTGTTGGAGGCGTGGCACCGGTGCCACTCTACTGTGCCTGAGGACCAGGTCACTGCCCTCATGTCTACCGTGGTCCTGGCACTGCAGGACCAGTTCACTGCCGTAGCCTGACACCCCAGGAGGACACCACTGCCGTGGCCTAACACTGCAGGAGGAGTTAACTGCCATAGCCTGTCACTGTAGGAGGAGGTCACTGCCGTAGCCTGATACTGCAGAATCAGGTCACTGCCGTAGCCTGGCACTCAGGAGGAGGTCACTGCCATAGCCTGGCACTTAGGAGGAGGTCACTGCCGTAGCCTGGCACTGGGGAAGGCTAACCATAAAGTCTGGTCCATTCATTCCGCCAGTCTCGTCCTCCTGCCCCTCATACGCCCCGCCATTATCACTTTACAAACGAGTCTCTTGCCTTTCCTCAGCCGAGACGTTTCCTTTCCCCGTCCGTTACCACGACTGATCCTTCCTCTCTTGTCTCTCCTCCAGACAGCATCCTGCCATATATTGTCCTCATACTTTGTTGACGCTACCACTCCTTCGTTCTGGTAGAACAGACCTGACATTCCCACGTCCTCGTCAACAGATCTGACACTCCTGGAGCGTCGCTGACTCTAGGGTTAGGTCTTTGAAAGTAGCTGAGTCTAGGGTAATGTCCTGGTATTTGGCTGAGTCTTGGGTCAGGTCCTAGAACGTGGCTGACTCCCGTTTAGGTCCTGGAACTTGGCTGAGTTTCATTATAATTCTCCCATCCACAGGAGGAAGGAGTGGCCTTGAAGACCCATCCTCCATCCTACTCCATCCTGTAGGCTCACCCTCTCAAGCGACCCTCAGTCCCTGTATGATGTGGGACTTCCTGTAGGATCTACTGGTGGATCAGACTACAAGGGAACTGGTGACCTTTTGTTTCCAGTGAGAAAGGTTTCGTAAGCCAAAGGTCTCTTGGTGTAGAGGAAGGCCCCTGCCTTCCCGTGAGCAGGAGACCCCATAAGGAAGGAGTCTCACGCGGGGATGTCGGGAACAGAAGTGTTGGATAACGTGTACCTAAAGACTTCAGTCCTACCCAGTCCTTGTCAGGACTCTTCACGGTGGACGAAGAAGTATAGCCTGTGGGCTGCGTTTCAGAACATGATCGTTAATCTTTAATGACACCGGTTTTTCGATTGGTTATTTCTCTTCCTCGTCCGCTCTCTTCATTGATCCGTCTGTCCGCTCGTCTTTGTTCACCAGTCTGTCTACGTATTCCCTGTCGACCTTAGAAACATGTGTATAAAGATAGGAAACGTATGATATTTTAATACGTCGTGGATTAGATGAAGGGTTGATAGGGCCTGGCTGCATCTTAAAGGACAGCAGCTCCTCCTAGTCTTAAAGGTGTTGGTTATTGTGGCATCGGAGAGATGGGTCCGAATGGAACTGTTCCCTCGATGTCAAAACTTTGTGCATGACGAACCATTCAGAAGTAACAGAGGAATACGAGAGATGAGAACTTTTTAAAGCACGTCAGGTAACGCCGGTGACGGAGGAAGCGCCACCGGTACCTAGAATAAGATAAGAGGAGTCTTCGGCCGCCGAGCCCAGTGGGATCTGTGCTGGAGAGCTTAATGTGGATGTCGCCGCAGCCCAGACCTGTCGCTCCTGATGCTCTCATCGGGTTAAAGACGAACACAGCCTGCTGACAACCTACTGACAGCCTGCTGACAGCCTGCTGGCAAGCTGCTGACAGAAGGCAAGCGCAGCGCATCGCCTGCCAAAATCTGGAAACCAAAGTTGTGCCTCGACTGGTCCTGTAAAAGAATCTGGTCAGGAGCAAGTCCGTCTGAGCGGAACTCTTCGAGGTGTGGCCCCCAGCGGTGAGGGATGGCCCTACGCCGACTGGTAGAGCCAAACTCTGGCGAGCAACTTAGTACGCCTCCTGCTGGAACGAGCTGAATTCATCCCATCTAAGTTTTGTGAATAGTTGCTGGAGACTTGGACAGACTTAGATAATCTTATTTGAGACCTGTTAGAACTCCCCGTAGTGTATCCCTACACACGAGCTTCATCGCTGGTGTCGTGGCCAGAGTGTAGAGACACTAAGGTCAAAGGTCACTCGTCAGTCAAACAGATCCTCGACCCACTGACCCGTGTGTATTGCGGCACCCAACAGCTTAGATGAACATGAAGTTAACACTTTATTGCGTCCCTCTAACAACTGGACCCCTTAACGTACATTTTATGGGTACTGAAGGGACGGTAATGGGTCGTTCGCCATTATTTACTGTCTCCTGTAATGCTGCCGGGTCGGTCGCGCTGGATATTTGACCGATGGTCTGGTCTGAGCATAGTGAGAGGACTGAGCACAGTGAGAGGACTGAGCATAGTGAGAGGATTGAGCATAGTGAGAGGACTGATCACAGTGAGAGGACTGAGCATAGTGAGAGGACTGAGCAGAGTGAGAGTCATTCTAGCACAGCGAGAGTCATGAGCACAGTGAGAGGACTGAGCCTAATGAGGAAACTGAGCGTAGTAAAACTGTCACATTTCACTATCAAAGTGTCAGTCATTACAGTCCTTAACCTGACGCTTTCCTCCCTCCAGTCAGGTACCTAAGATCACAGTCAGTAATGTCTTCCAGTCCCTGGTTCCGTCTTCCAGTCCCTGATTCCAGGGAGGCATTGGTCCCCACGAAGACCCCCTCATTCCCTCCAACACTCGACCCATTACACTGACTGCCTCCGAGAGGGGTTCTGACCTTTGTCCTCAGCTACGACCAGAATGGCTCTGGCCTCCTCCTCCTCCTCCTCACGCTAGATGGTCGGCTGAGCGAGTCAGGAGGTCACATGACCCAGCACCAGCCCTGGTGGTCCCGGCCAGCCTCACTCTCAACGCCTCCAAGCGTACTCTCAGCCTCCAAACACTGAAGACTACACCTTCACCCTTCCCTACAACGCACGCAGCCTCTTGCCCAGGACACACACACGCACACGCACACGCGGTTACAGGGAAAGGCTACAGGCTTTAAATTTCCCCATCCTGGAAGGAAAAAGAGTGAGGGGTGACCTGATCACAGCCTATACAGAAGTTTTTGGAACAGATCGATGACGCAGACAGGGCACAGTGCTTCGAGAGATGTAGGGACAGAGCAGCCAGAGGACATGAGACGAAATTGAGCAAGAAACTTGGTAAAGGAGATGTAACGAAATACTTTTGTAGTGCAAGAGTGGTGGATGAATGGAAGGGAATGACTATGGACATGGTCAATGTAGAGAACGTACATAGATTTAAGAGGTTCTGTGAGAGAGAATGTGTAATAGCTGGGGCCCCACGAGCGAAAAACTCTCCTCCAGTACAGTACCACACCGTCCCTCACCACCACAACCACCACCACACCCACCCTCCCTGGCCACGACACTCTGCCTTACTACCACCACTCCCTCCTTCCCTGGCCCCACATCCTGAGTGGCGGAATGGCATTGTTCAGTGGTCTCAATCATTCACCCCGCCCATTACCCCTCTTTATGCCTCCCATATTGCCGGCACAAGATTCCTGTTCAACAATAAAATGTTTTCTCAAACACATATCGCCCCAGGCAGCCAGCAATTTCTGTCCAGCCATAGAAATGGATGAAATATAGTCGTGGGTCGTGTCCAGGCAAACAAGGACCCTCATTTTATAGCGTAGATTGTAGAATAGTACATAGGCATTCATTCTTTGATTGTGCATTTGATCAAACCTAATTTTGTTACCTGCAGACTAGAGTTAGCTTATAGTAAAAAGGGAAAAAATTCGCTTGTCACCATAGGTTCCACGTCTTCTCCCCTATAGCATTCTGGCTCTTCTCTGAGCTTTGCTTAACAAAAACCTGATAAATCTGGAAGACCCATGGATAGATTGTGAGCCATGGTGTATGTTTCTCTCTCCATCAGTCATTCTCACTCGTCACTCTGCTGGAAGGGAAGTTGGTTGTACACCAGATGGAGTAACCCCCCCAGCCTGAACCATGCAGTCTCTCTCTCTCTCTCTCTCTCTCAATTTCATCCCTCTAGCTCAGTTTCCTCGCTCGGTCCGAGCTCGGCAAACTCTCCGTAGACTTTAACCGCCAGGGACAACAAGTGAGGTCGTCCACACCACTACACAACCCTCGCTCCGTAAGGGTGAAAGTCCCGACACATGAGGTAGCACTACCGACCGTGTGGTTAGCGATCTATGACTCATCATGACCCTCCCTTACGTAGCAAACAACAGTGGACACCAACACTACGGCTGAACGTATGACGTCAGAAGCCAGGGCTGAACATCAGCCGCTGCCCTTACATCTTCACTACACTAGTGCCATCTACTCTGTAACTTTCTTTTGTCTTACGAACTTGATAGAGTATATCTACTTTCCCCACACGTTCAGATCATTTCATTATTTTCATTTTTTTCTTTTGTAAAATGTTTTATATATTTTCTCTCCCCATCTGCCAATATTTCACAACCGTAGTTTCTCTTTCCACATTCCCCAAAAAACGTGCGTAATTCAAGTCTTAGGGTTTTTCGCTCCCATTCACGATGCTTCCAGAAAATATTTTCATCTGGAGAATGAAGACAATAGATGTTTTGTGGTATACACAAAGACTATGGCGTGATATTTGGGATTCGAACCGATACATATCAACATATGACAATACAGACCACACAGCAATCGCCCTCAAGCAAGAGTCGAGTACTCAGTGGCTCCCTCCCACGACAGGTCGACAGTCAGGGGGGTTATTCCCACGATAGGTCGACAGTCAGTAGCTCCTTCCCACGACAGGTCGACAGTCAGGGGGTTTCTTCCGCGCTAGGTCGACAGTCAGTGGGGTTTTCCCACGATAAGTCGACAGTCAGTGTGCTCCCTCCCACGACAGGTCGACAGTCACAGGGCTCTTCCCACGCCAGGTCGACAGTCAGAGGGCTCCCTCCCACGACAGGTCGATAGTCAGGGGGTTCCTCTCACGCCAGGTCGACAGTCAGAGGGCTCCTACCACTCTAGGTCGACAATAGACATTTAGATAAAAATCCATAAAGCAATTGAACATGGAGGAGAGTGAGAGAGAAGAGAGAAGGAATAAAGAACGGAAGGAATGAAAAATAAGAAAATACCAAATTAAATGTAAATTGCTTTATTATTGACAGCTATATATAACACAGTGTAGCCAGAGGGGAAGACCTCCTCCCCCAGATAACACAGCGTAGCCAGAGGGGAAAACCTTCTCCCCCAGATAACACAGCGTAGCCAGAGGGGAAGACCTTCTCCCCCAGATAACACAGCGTAGCCAGAGGGGAAGACCTTCTCTCCCAGATAACACAGTGTAGCCAGAGGGGAAGACCTTCTCCCCCAGATAACACAGTGTAGCCAGAGGGGAAGACCTCCACCCCCAGATAACACAGTGTAGCCAGAGGGGAAGACCTCATCCCCCAGATAACACAGTGTAGCCAGGAAGGATGACTTCCACCCCCAGATTTCGTGTCCAGCACTGAGCTCCCCTTAACAACACACATCCACCAGCACCCCAGAAACTCACCTTCCGTTATCGCCCCTTAAAGGATCATCATCGTTTCTGGTCTTCGGCTCATGTTCGTCCACTTCTTAAATGCCCACTGCTCCCACACTTTCCCCAAGTGTTCAGAAATGTCGTGAAAAAAATCTGAAAATGCCTAAGTTTCCTTTCCCCCCACTCAAAATGTTCAGTGACGTCATTACATACATTAAATGCTTCTTCTATATTTCCTTTGCTCCGAATTTCTTGAATTTATATTTCCCAGTTAACTTCGTGTGACTATTGTTCCCAGTTCCTACTTATTTTATCAAAACACACAATATTCTTAAAATTCTTACATGAAACTCTTGCGTTTCGCAAGTTATTTTTGGTAATATCCCTTAAAGATGTGGAAATCCTTAATTTTTTTCGTCTCCCTCTCACATACACGCCAGTGGATTCAACCAATTGATACTTCAGCTTTTTTCCTTGAAAAGCCCAGAGTTTTAGTGGAAATTCCAGTAATGTATGCAGTTCGCGTTATACATTTCCTTCACATCTCGCGTGAATGTCTATACATTAGTATGTATCTCCGTCCTAAATGCATTATTCATTACACTGTTATTCAATGTTTATATCAATTCTTCACATTCATCGTCCTCTTCGTCTACTTCCAGTCTTCCGTTTTTGCTCGCATTTTAGTTTGGGACCTAATGTGCACGCCCTTGGGTCAGTCATCTCCTCACATCTCCCGGCGATGTTACCAAGTGTAGGGCCATCCAGTCCATAAATGTTGATAATTGGGGTTGAATTTTGTGTCTGGTCACAATAATTGCTGGTAATCTCGCTCTCGACGACATATGTTGGCATTTCATTCCTCATGGACGCTGAATACTGACAGTTCATTCCCATCGAAAGTTGGGAATTGAATTCAAAACAATCATCTCTCGCGAGGACTCGTAAATCAGTCGGAATTTCTCTTCCTCATTCGAGTCCCGGTTCAAGTCACATATCCCGTGAATACTCGCAATCCCCGTCGACAGTCGCTATTCAGCCGCGTTCCCGGTAATGGTCAACACCCACACCCCCGACCTACTGCTCACTCCAATCGCCCTGCGCTGTCTGAGCGACCCCTGACCTCCCGTTGACCTCTGACCGCCCGTTGACCCCACAATCCTCTCCACCTCTGACCTCCTCCACCTTCCCATCCGCTTGGCCTTTATTATCCATTCTTTGCTCCACTCCTTCGTCTTCCGTCTTTCTCGCCTCTCATCTTCTCTCTTCCTTTTCGTCCTGCCATTCAGAATTGTCCCAGCAGGAACAGCTGAATTTGCCAGCCACCTGACGTGTTAAGAGCCTTGAGCTTAGTTCCTGCCTGCACTCACACATTATCTCCAAAATTCCATCATTACCTCCACCTCTCCAACAGTACCTCCTTTACTCCACCAGTACCTCCCACACAGCACCAGTACCTCCAGCACCAGCTCATCTCTCCACCTGACAACTTCTCATATGTGGAAATGAGTTCTGCTTTCCACTCGCGAATAAATTTCTTATACAAATTCTGGCTAAATTTCCCACGAGAGGAAATAGAATTTCCACAGGCGGGAGTGTAAATACCAGTTAACTATCTGTAACGAGATTACCCGTGTGATGTCAGGCGCTGATGGCCAGTGAGGCCAACAGCGCATCAGGCAAATCCTGGTGAAGAGACGGTGTGAGCCAGAGTGAGGAGTGGTGAGATATCTCGCTGCTGGTGAGGGCTGTATTGCTCCTGGTGAGGGCTGCATTGCTGCTGGTGTGGGCTGCATTGCTGTTGGTGAAGGCTGCCTTGCAGCTGGTGAGGGCTGCCTTCCTACTGGTGAGTGCTGCCTTCCCGCTGATGAGGGCTGCCTTGCTGTTGGTGAGGGCTACCTTGCTGCTGGTGAGGGCTACCTTGCTGATGGTGAGGGCTGCCCCCTGCTGGTGAGGGCTGCCTTCCTACTGGTGAGGGCTACCTTCCTGCTGGTGAGGGCTACCTTGCTGCTGGTGAGGGCTGCCTTCCTGCTGTTGAGGGCTGCCTTCCTGCTGGTGAGGGCTGTCTTCCTGCTGGTGAGGGCTGCCTTGCTGTTGATGAGGGCTACCTTGCTGCTAGTGAGGGCTACCTTGCTGCTGGTGAGGGCTGCCTTGCTGTTGGTGAGGGCTGCCTTGCTGTTGGTGAGGGCTGCATTGCTGCTGGTGAGGGCTGCA
>JAYMFT010215577.1:0-11440 GCA_038088735.1 Panulirus argus
ATATATATATATATATATATATATATATATATATATATATATATATATATATATGTGCCAATGATCATAGTGTCGTTAACAGTGATCATGATAATACATCAAATTCGTAACATTAAACCCAACAACAGTTCGGCCACTTTTCACTCTCCCTTTGGTAAATAACCAACCATGATAACAACTTTCATGAAAATAGCAGTTCAAAGGATTTGAGAAGAAAAACTTTTTCTCCCTCTGTTAAAAGGGAAAAATTACACGGTCGTTATCCTTTTAAGGAACTATTCACTTACCATAGAAATGTGTTCGGTTCGCGAGAGAGGCGATCTCACTCACTCTGGCTCCCCAGCGGCTATGAAAATGCGCCACACAGAACCCCATTCATTGCCGAATTTAGTTCATTGTGTTGTATGTGGTGGAGGGAGTTGGGCTGTGGGGTGCTGCTGTGCGGATTGCTGGGTCCGCTTGCGGCCCTGCAGTAGAGAAGACTGCAATTTCGACTGGATTCATATTCTTGATACATCAAAATCTGATGATGAGGCAGTTCCTTCATCAAGTATCGTTGACTGGAGATCATGACAGAAAGTAAGATATCTTCCAATTAGTCACCTTCAGCTAGTGATACCTTTATTGCACGCTAATCAAGATTATCTTCGAAAATGATAAAATCAGATTTTGTCCAAAGTATTGCTAATTACTGTAGGGAGTGTTGTTTGTTGTGCTGCTATTGGTGACTTGAATGTTGGATGCAAAACCAGATTCTGATCTCTCTCTCTCTCTCTCTCTCTCTCTCTCTTTCTCTCTCGTTCCTTTTCGCACGCTTCCCTGCCCCATCTCTCTCATCCTGCCACCCAACACCACACTAGCTCCACATCTCAGAGATTTAGGGCAGCTCTTGTCACCAATTACCCTCCATCGTGCAGTTCGCCCCTCGGTAAAGCAGGAACTTGGCCGAATTAACTCTTCGTATGAAAAGTTCCATCAGCGTTTTCTTCACGTGAAGGCGTTTTGGCTGAAACAATTAGCGGATATTTAAGTCTTCCTTGGTTACCCTCCTGCTAAGCACAGACCATTGCTGGAACATTCCTGGACCACTTCCCGGCCCCAGACAGTCGGAAAAATGGGAATCTGAGTAATTTTTACGATAACCGAAGAGACCATTTTCGTTTTCTTATTTCTAGATTTTCATAATTTTTAAGATGATACTCTTTGTCCCAGCTCTTTCTTAATTCTTCCGTCTCCCCTTTTTGCTTTACCTTTATGATTCAGACGTCCTGTGCTAATGACGATTTTTCTTTATTTTTTATTCTGTCTTGCTCCTGGAATATTTCTTTTGTATCTTATTTCTTATGTATCTTATATTTCTCCCTCCCTTTCTTCCTCTCTCTCTCTCTCTCTCTCTCTCTCTCTCTCTCTCTCTCTCTCTCTCTATCTCTCTCTCTCTCTCTCTCAGATTTCAGAATAGCATATCGTTATAAAAAAATCTATCCCTGGCACCATGTAATTTCAGATAATCATAAAAAGAGTCGTAAACGTTGTTAAAACCATCATTAGTATTATTCCTATGGCAAAGTGAATATGAAATTTCTGTAAACCTGAAAATGAATTATAATTTTTTCATGTAACATGAAAAAATTGATAACATTAATGCAATTACGTTTTTGTTACAGAATTAAAATCAGTGTCCACTCAGATGTTTTTAAAAATGTCTGTTTGTATCATGCAAATATTCATTACTGATATTAAATCATATTACTGGTATTCATTTTACGATTAAGATTCATACTTGGTGCACAGGTGTAGGACAGGTTGTAACAACCAACGGAGAAGGGGTGTACAACTTGCCTAGCAAGTCAAGAGCCACACCAGTGGTAGCAGGGGAATATCCTCGAAATGTTCACATTTCCACTCGACTCACACTCAACACAGCCACTGATACCTTCATTAAGCACCATCTGATGAGTATCAAGGTCTGGAAGAAAATAACCTAACGAGGACATGGTTAATGCAGGCAGCATATAAAAGTTTAAGAAACTGTACGATAGTAGAGAATGTTCAAGAAAAGGGGACCCGTCGGATGTGAAACTCTCTCCTGCACAGTACAATTATGTATCTACAAATATGTTATCACACACAGACTCACAGACACACACACACACACACACACACACACACACACACACACACACACACACACGCACACTGTAAGCAGCCATAACAATAACATTCCCCACAAGATGTACACCACAAAGGGTTGTTTCAAAGGAGACAGTGAGAGAAATCTCCATGATGTGTGTATTCCTTAGTTGAGCTCAGATTATTACACGAAGACCACAGTCACCTGAGCCATCAGTAGGCGCCCTCACCCAATTAACGGGTAGGTGCTCTCACCTGAACCATCAATAAGGTTCCTAACTTGAGCCATTAGGAAGGTCTCACATCTGTAGACAACCCAAGTGAAGCTCCCGAGGTCTCCACTACACAGTTACTTTCATCTTCTTTTCTCAATTTTTTCAACATTCATGTTTGTGCAGTTATATTTCTTTTTGCTTATGATTCAAAGTACTATAGTTAGAGGCCATGCCATCGAGTCATGATACGTAAGAACGGCCCACAATCTATATTTGCTTCAGTGTGGACAGAGGATCATGCATGAGCATGAGCAGGTGTTGCAGTTTCTTAGATGAATATCAAAAGAGTTCTCTGTTGTTGAGCTATTGCTGGATATGTAACGGGTCTTTACTGTTTCTCATGAGTGAATATAGCGTCGATCTTTTTCTTTTTCTGAGTGTGTATTCTGCAGCGCACCAAAGAGAAAAGAGAATTTTTGCAATTGGCTTTTGTTCTGAGTAATGAAAGGGACTTTTGCTAATAATGTTGTTGCCAGAGACTACAGGGGATGTGTATTCTAACTCTCTCTTCCTTACTTGAGGAAATGTCTTCCTTCTCTGTTAGTTCCTATACATTCTGCATGGTATTGCCTCTTCTTCCTTACATCTGCTTTATTCTTTACACTCTCAAACTAATGCTCAAACAGTAGAGGTCAGTGGCTGGCCCTCAGACCTTAGCCACAGCAGTGCCAACTGTTCGGGCAGCAGAACATACAGCGTCATTAATGTTATCGACACTCAGCACCTGGACCCAGACTTCGAAATGTCTCTAAGATATACACATACTGGCCCAGTGTACGGTGTATCGCCCACTCGCTACTGACCCACTCCTCCCACCCATGATCACTGACTACGAGGGAATGTGGGCCAATAGTCGTGCCACTATCAGCTCTTCATTTCAGATCGGTAGGCAGAGGACGGGCCACAAGCGAACGGAGCGGAGTATCCAGTTATCGGTGCTGAGCAATGAGCAGTCAAGTAAATATGAAGAAAAGAAATTTTCCTGACGATATGAATTCAGATTCCCCATAGTTCTGTAGTTCTGCCTAAGGACTGCCGGAGACCAGCACAGCGAAGGTAGCCAAGATGCTGCGGGAACGCCACGAATATTTAATCAACTAGGTGAAAGCGGCAGGATGAGCGTGTCAACGCAGACGAATACTAGGTAAACAACACCTCGTCTGCGAGAGGCTTAATTAAAAATCTAAAGAGGAACTAGGGTGAGCTCATCAGAGAAATGGAGACTGTGTGTAAAGCAGGCAAAGTGTTGATCTCGCTGAAAAGATTCTGAGCTTCAATAATGCACTGGAATTATTTAATGTGGACACTTCCAGCACTACGATGCACGATAATCAGAACTTCATGAAATCTGACAAGAATTTCCAGGTTTCTGTAAAACAATATGGCGAGTTTTGTATTTCTATCTACTGCAGCAAGATCCTAGCAGAAGCACTGAACGATATGGCATCCTTTCCTCCAGAAAAGTAGTATTTACTAACTGTTCACCTCACAGAAGCTAACATGATCAGTACAAACACGGATCTCAGAAGTACAGCTCATAAGAATATCACAACTGAACTACAGAATTGCCAGTCAGCCTCGTACCTTTCATATGCTTACACACAAATTCTGTCAAGAATCCAGATCATAAGAATCCATCGCATTGCAAGCCAAGCCAAAAGCCTCAGAACTCCCATTCTTGTATGCTCTACTTACTGCAACTTGCTGAGAAGGAATTGTCTTTATATTAATGAGTCTAGACATCCACACCTAAAGAGGATCTTGGATGAGGTTACAGATGGATTATTTTGGCGGGCCAGATGAAAAATCCCCCTGGTGGCCAGGAGAAAAACCCGACCTGGACACCGAGACGTCATTACATCATGAGCAGAGAACCTCACAGGACCTGATTATGTTATCTTATGATACTCAGATGGATAAACACGTAAATAAAAGACAAATGAATGAACATAACACAAACTGGCAGATGATGACCACGAGGCTTATGGCAGCGGATGCTCTTGTTGCCCGGATGCTGACATCACTGAATAACCACAACGCCAAAGGCGGCGCCAACCTCGACCTCCTCTCCACCAAACGACCTCCTTTTACAACGCGTTCTCTCAGCGACTTTGGCCCAGTCCCGCCTCGGTGGACTTTTCACTTCTCCGTCTCTCCCTTCTCCTTTACCCCCTTATTACTGAAAGGGAAAAGGGAATGCCATATATGAATAGGAGTAATCTCCTTGACTACCGCAGCTTCCGGAGAGGTTAGATTTGCAGGTTCCCTTGTCTCGGACTGAGAAGGATACTATGATTTTTTTTCTAGTCTGAGATGAAGAAAGGATGCAAGAATCTAACTAGCAATGAATGACCAGCAACGCGGAGTGTCCAGTCTTTTAAAAAGAGAGAACTCTGGGTGAGTCAGCAGCCTCGCTGCCGAGACAGGAGGTCTTAGAGCGGGTGTTCTGATGTCGGAGAATGACCAGTTCCTTGTGCACACACGCCCGCCAGCCCCACCCGGCTCAGGTATTGAATCCACGTCTCTTAGGGTGAGAGAGCACAGCACCAACACTGCTTTGCAAAGAGACTCTTTTTCCTGTTGTCAGAAAACAAGAACATGATTTGCTGTATTTTTCTGAAATTCTAGACAATGCAACGATGTCTTTTTCTGTTTCAAAACAAAAAGTCACGCGTCTTTTTCTAATCAGAAATGCAACTTCATCTGCTGTCTGAGGATTCGAAAACTTGTGCTTTTTCTTCATTCTGAGAACAAAGAGGTTTTTGCTGGCTGTTTTTACTCTTGCTTCCTGGTAAATGAAATGTATTTCAGAAATAGGAAATGTGAGGTCTGATCAATCATTTACGTTACTACCATATCTTTTCAACATATTGCATGGCTGTTTCCCATTTCACCTTATCAACAATAACTTAAAACAAGATATCTTACTATCTATTTATGTATCTATCTATCTATCCATCAATGATTAACTTTGATCCCATTTACCTAAGGTGGAGCAATTGCATACAACCCTACCACTTTTGTGGGACTCGATTTTGCAGCACTGGGGTTGGCTGTCCCCTCCCCCAACCTAGCATAAGAAAGGGAAACCGAGCTCCCTAGGGTCAGACTTGCTACCCTGCTAAACAAGGTGTAAAATATTAACAGTGGTGCTTCAGCAGACTACAAGTGATTGACGAAGAAGAACAGCAAAGCTACTCAGGAAATGAAGGAATAATTCTTGTTCCTGTTTTACTGCTCACGTACTGTTCATTTAGAAGCGACTGAGATGGGAAGTCGTCCCAGCTTATTATTTGAATGATGGTGCAGTAGTTAGGGTGTTGGATCAGTAGGTTTTGAGTAAGATGAAGGGTATATCGAGAAGGAAGCACTGGCGAAATTTGTTACTAGCAGAAGAAAACACATGTTCATAGGATGAAGTGAGGAGGTTTTCCGTTGGGATGTGCCTCGTGTAAGATATATCAACACTGTCTTAGGTCTGTATTCTATGCACAAGATAACAGGCTGAAAAATACATCTTAACTAACTCCTTATATCTGGTGAATGTGAATTCAGCACGCATTATTCATTGAGCCACTCTAGAGGAACGCGTCTCTATGAATAATAGTTTTGGTGTTTCATCCAAAGTAGTTATGATACCAAATCATCAGAGATCATCATAGTTTAGAGCATGACGCTTGCTTCCTTCATGGCAAACCTTAGTCATCTTCCATAATGCATAGTAAACTATTACAAGATGATTCCATTACAGTCAGCGTTAGTGATATATTCATTATTTGACTATATTTTGCTCAGATATGATCCCAGTTACTGGGATGGATAAGGTGTGTGTGTGTCTAATATGCCTTGTATATCGCCTGCAGATGCCGGCCGGGAAATGACTGCGACCAAGCCCAAGGTGTTTGTGGCTAACAACACCGCCTCCACCAAAGACGGTGAGCACCACCTGAGTAAACCATTTCAAACCACTGTCACCACCTGCACAACCTGACCCCGCACCCTCACCGAGCAGTCCACGTCACATCAGCGTAACCACCACCACTTTACCCACTTGTCGCCACCTGGACCGCAGTTACCAATTATACCATTGTTTCCATTTGCAACGTTACCACAACCTGCTTCATTCACCACCTGCACCATCATCGCCGGCTGGACTATCATTCCCACCCGCACCACCATCTTCACCAACACCAGCATCACCAAATGCACCATCACCACTTACAGTGACGCTGCCACCACTTTCGCCACCAGAATCAGGTATATATATATATATATATATATATATATATATATATATATTTATATATGAAATCCCTCTCAACTTTCCATCACACAGGTCAGCTCCGTGTGGAGATTCAGGGACCTCGGGAACTGTACATAGAGGAAGGCTCGTCATTGTCCCTGACCTGCTTGGTTACATCCTCTAGTGGACCATCGACTCCCGTCTACTGGTATCATGATACCAATCTCATTGATTACAACTCCCCCAGGGGAGGTGTGAACCTCAAGGTAGGTTTGAGGGCAGTGTTGCTGCAACAATACTGGGGAGACTAGAGACCAGGGTTTGTGTGAACTTTAGGGTAGGTCTTGGGGAAGTGTTTTTGGGTTACTGGGGAAAGTGAAAACTATGGACAGTCTTAGCCTCACGAGAGGTCTTGGGGCACTGTTGCTGAAAAGGAAGGTAGATGATGGCGTTACCTAATGCAAGATACACTTGGACAAGAGAGGTGGGGAGGAGGTTTGGATAGGATGTGTGGAGAAAGAGGTGGGGTGAATAAAGACTGGGGAGATGAAGTATAGGCTGTGGGGAGGGGAAGAAGTTAGGAACATGAAAGGCTGGATGATGACTGAGAAAGAAAATTTGTTTCGTCAATATGTTGTGCTGCTCCCCGAGGTGAACAACCCTTTGTTGTCTCTTGATTACCCTACTGCCACAGGTCCCCTAACGCACAGTCTCCATTTTGTACAAGGACTGATTAATCTCCCTCTAGGTAATCCCTGTTAACTAATGCTGGAATAACTAAACCTAGAGCAAACTATCTAACCTAACCCTAGATCAGATCATAATGATGAGACTTATAGCGATTGGCTTTCCTTTAACTGCTCAGTGAGTAAGAAATGCAGGAAGCAAAGTCAGCTGCACTTACTTACTTCATTTGAAACAACCTTGAATGTCTTGCTTCTTATTAGCCTACTCCAGACTTAGTACGAATGACCTAACTCTGAAGTAATCGGCTTAACAAGACCTGCAGTAGTTAACGACCACTAACTGACCAAAGACTAACTCAAACTATAACTACTGCATTACGGAGACATTAGCTGGCGGTATATCTAGACTCTACGCAGTCCGTATTAGACCAGCTACACTGGGCTAACTAGCTTCTACCTAACCCTTTACTAATGACTCTGGCAGATCGACCAAGGGCGCGGGGAGACGACGACCCGCCTTGTGGTGTCTGCGGTAGGACCTGGCGACTCGGGCATGTACTCCTGCGTCCCGCCAGGGTCTCACCCTGCGTCCGTTCGCGTCCACGTTCAGAAAGGTAAGCACTTTGTGGCACAGACATGAACTGACTTCACCTGACTCCTCTGGAGTATCTGTGAACTTTGGCTGACTAAATACTCAGTGGTATTTATCATTGGTGACTGAGAGTCTGGTGGTGTGTAGTGAGGACGGCGTGGCTCTCACTGGTAAAAACTTTGGATGACTTAGAACTCAGAGCTGTGATATTATCCTGGAGCAAGGATATGAAGTTCGGTCTTTAATCTATGGAGGAAAAAGAAAAGTTTCTGCGAATGGGAGTGATAAGTACACTGAACGTTGGATTGACAGATTGTCTAAAATGTCGTGAATGATCTCTCATGTTTCAAAGTGACATTACTACACTGTGAGAACAACCTGCAAGACTTAAGGATCCTATCAATCTGGAGAGGTTTTCCTCGTATAAGGAAAATGTAAAACTCAGTTAGTCATTATTACCTTCATTCAATTCCTTTTTAAGTTAATAATTTGTTACCCGTAGTTTGAGAAAATACACCTTTGTTTCTGTTGATGTTAAATGGATAACTAAAGGTTTATTTTTGTTCAGGTATACATACATCATATACATAGCTTTGTTTCCGTTCATCACAAACACACATCAACAAACAAATGAAAAGAAAAAGTGACCTCTCCTGACGGAAAACATTTGTTTCTTCTCATGACTGATGAGTGATAACTTATTTCTTTGATTTGCTTCATATATACAACAGGTTACATACATTCGTGAATACTTGTGTACAGGTTTTTATCCTCTTACTGTAACGGGTCGTGCACAGATAAACGATTTTTTTTTTTAAACAAAAATATCTATTTCTGTTCTGTCTCATGCAAGCTATAGTCTTTTTTCCATATATGAATTAAAATCATTTTATGTTGATTCTATACGAAGAAACAGAACTGTATTGACGGTATTTGTTATGGAAATGAAAAGGTCTTTATATTTCAGATTTCTGCTGGACTTATTCAGTAAAAGTTGTTTTACGTCTTTCATCAGGTGATCATGAAGCAGCCATCCAGCAGGGAGGACTGGACGAGACTACGAGCGCCTCTGCTGCCACCCTCCCCCGCCCTTACTTCCTGCTACTCCTCCTCTTCCTTCTCTTTTATCTGCCAAACTTAGCTCACGACCTTCACTCCCAGGTCACTGATCCCGTTCCCCTCTGCTCCTCCTTCCTGATAACGCTTTACGTATTTATTCAGTTTTCCTCCATCCTTTCCCGTTCCTTTGAGAGACATTCCTTTACCTGTGAGCCTCTATTTTCACGCCCTCAGACTGCTCCAGCACGAGCTTCCAGATGTTACTCTGCGCTCGATAATCCTAAACTTCCTCCTTCTCTTTCATTTCCTTCACCCTCTTCTTCTCCCTCGCCTCCTTCCCTCACCTCATGTGTTGACTCCTAAGAGAAGGAGGTAAACAGAGTTGAGAAGGTGGAGGTGGTCCTCAGTAGGATCTCAGAGCCTCCTTTGGTTCACATCCTGCTGCCTGTAGGAGCTGATCTCGTCTCGAGGAATCTGTAAATGCCGATGTTGTCAAACAGCAGCCATAGTTGTGACTTATGAGTCACGTAGCACCTGCAGGTGGTTCATGACGTCACTTAGTATCTTTAGGTTGTGGATGACATCTCGCACCGTCCACAGGCCACTGTTGACGTCACCTAGACCTAAGAGTGACTGAAGATGTCACATAGGCACTGTGAGAGTCTACATCACGTGGCATCTGTACGTAAGTGGGACTGAGGACATCACGGTTATAACCTTTGGTAGAGAGACGACGACCTCACCTCTCCACCAACCAGCTGATCACATTAGGTGACCATAAGATCTGGTCACAGCTACACCAGAGTCGGCACAGTAGCACCACAGTTATCTTCGGCTGCACCACAGCTGTCGCACTGGCAAGGTGAAGCAGGGAATTCAGCAGTTTTGTATACTTGGTGTTCTGTAATAAAGTTAATAAATCGAAACAAGTGTAATACAATGAACAGATGGTGTTTTATTGGTCCTGATAACATAGCAAACATTTGACAGATTCAATCGGAATTCTGGATACGTATACATATATCTTTTTTTCTTTCTTTCTTTCATACTTGCTCGCTATTTCCTGCGTGAGCAAGGTAGCGTCCCGAACAGATTACTGAATCTCAGAGGAAAAAAGATTCTCATTTGGGTCTTTCCTCCGTTCCTCATTTTGGACAGAAATACAGGAGGGAAGGATTTCCATCCCCGCTCCTGCCCCTCTTAATCGCCTTCTACGACACGGAGGAGATACATGTGCAGTATTTTCTTCTCTTTATATGCCCTGATTCAGCCTATTGACAGCACGTTACCCCCTATATGCCACATCACTCCAATCCACTCTATCCTGTGCATGCTCCGCACACTCCTGCACATTCAGGTGTGTGTACAGGAGCCTTTAAGTATGGAGAATGATGTCTGGTAGGTATCTGCTACGAACTGCTATACACTGGAACACTTTCCATTACAGAGGTTAAAATTTCCAGAAGGAAATGATATGCATATTCTTATGTAGCATCAGAAACAGGAGAGTTCAGACTCTTTCAGTGGACCAACAGAAGCTCAGGTTCGCCTGTGAATATGTGAGTCGGACGGCAGCTGATCTGTCTCTTGGAACAACCAGCCAGAAATGCTGGACGATCATTACGTAAAAACCTGGATGGCCTCTCCCCGCTCTTCGTGCCCTTCTCTCTCCCACTCCCGTCTTTTTCCCACTTTTTGGCTCTCATGGGATGCCGTCCCCCTCCCCCCTCCCGCTCCCCGCCTCGTACCCCGCCGTCTCATTCTTCCGTCTCCCCTCCTCCGCCTCCCTTCAGTTTTACCTCGATATTCAAAGGCCAGGTTCAGGATCTCAGGGAAGGGGAAGTAACGCTCTTGATGGGTGAGGTAACGTTTGTGAAGATCAAGGTAACGCTGGTGAAGAGTACAGTGAAGCTGGTGATAGATAAGGTAACGCAGGTGAGGGGCAAAGTAACTCCAGTATGAGGCAAGGTAACGCTGAGGAGTAATTTAAAACTAGTTTACCTTCTTCTTCAGTTTGATTACTTCGTTCTGAACCAGTAGGAATACTCACCATACACAGGCACCTTGTTTCTCATAGGCCTTATGTTTTTTTTTTTTTATGTTGAAGGCTCCAGTCACGGACAAAATAATCTTTAGAGAATTGTCAATTTTGCTGGAAACCATAAAATCATATGAAGTGTTGTACCCAAGTGTATATATATATATATATATATATCCCAAACACCACGTGCTCGTGACTGGAAACATTGCGGGTGCATCAATGAACATGAACGAAGTCGCCGTCCGTCAACAGCAAGAAAAAGCCAGCCAGCGAGGAAAAGGCCTCCGTGGGCTGAAGGCGAACGGAACAGCAGATCATAAGGTAGGGTTGCTGAGTTTAGCAACCCGGTTGACGTCATCAGAAGGGCGGGGCCTGGACATAAGTTATGGTTAGGTAGTTTACTGGGTATAGAGC
>JAYMFT010215588.1:0-11440 GCA_038088735.1 Panulirus argus
TATATATATATATATATATATATATATATATATATATATATATATATATTCATTTCTGAAAGTTACTCGAATTCTTATTTGGCAAAACGATTTTGTAATTGTGCTGAACAGCAAAACGCTTTTTGTGCCAGTGTTGCAAAATACAGGAAGTCCTTAGGTGCGTTTGGTGATGCGGGGCTACAAGGGAACTGCGATTTTTATTTTAAGCTTTGTCGATGAAAGCGTTTTTGGATTTCCTGGAGCAGCCGTTACTAGAGAGATTATCCAGGAACCAGTGTTCTTCGTTCTGCTATTTGGAAAATATAAGAGGAATGATTTCATGTTTTGTAAACTACAGCGTGGATGAATATCCTTTTATATTTCACTTAGATGTATGAAGAAGATTTAGTTTACGGCATTGTAGAAGTTTTACATACCTTTCAAAGTGTCTGTAAGACGTGCCCTGGGAGACTATTTCTTTTCTTTAAATGCATATATGGTGGAAGAGGTAGTAGGAGGCTGTTGACAGCAGCCGCCCAGGGTGGTACTACCGTCCTGACTGAGGAGCGTTAAAAAAGTTGTGCCCGGAACCATCCGACACTCTCCATGTCAGGTTTGCTGATCTTACTTCCTGTCTCAAGATGGGACTACCGGGCTAGCCCCGCCATCTTCTTATCCTAAATGCATGGGAGTGGGGACATGGTGCAAATGTGTGAGGTTGGGAGGAGGAGGTAACACAAATGGTGGTCACACATACACACACACAGACACACGCAGACACATATACACACACACTCACACACACACACACCCACACACAGACACAGACACACACACACACACACACACTCACACACACACACACACACACAAGCGTCTTTGGTGTACAAGTTAGTGGTACTGACTGTGAGTCAGTATGCGCTCGAATTCTGGACGTAGTAGTCGGCCCACAGTCAGTACCAAATGTTCATCACCCCTCAGGGCTGGTCGATAAATGGGTACCTGGCCTAGACTGGGGAATGGGAGCCAGAGGATGGAGAGTCTTTCCCAGCCCGATAAGCCTGATTCCTTGTTTGAATGGCCTCAGAACAGGAACGGATGAACCATGGATTGGATGAAGAAGTGGTCTTGGAGGAAGAGGGGATAAATGCTTCCATTCCTGCAAAAATAACTTCTTCTATGCGTCTGGCGGCGACAGAAGCATCACCACATAAGAGACAGTAATTTACCCATGGAAAGTCAAACAAGGATTTTCCTGAGATACTCCAGTCAGCTTTGTTTATGTGCCAATATTTGCGCTTAGATGGGGCTGCTGGAGGGGAATGTGCCATTAAAACAGATACGTTTATGAGAGTGCGATCAGATGAACCAATTGGGGGCGAGATTGTGTAGTTACAGCAGGATGGATTAGGGGTGAATAACAGATCCAGAATATTGGGGAGAGTGGTCACAACGGTCAGGAATGTGGGGAGGGTGGGAGATAATTTGCTTTAGATCACTGAGAATGGAGGACGTGAGGGCTTCAATCCTCCCACCAACCGTATGGGAGGAATTCTCCATAAACCTCCTCCTCAACTCCTACAGCTCCTCTTTGTCTCGAACTCAGTCGAAGATGTCGTTCACATATCGACAGTAAATTGGGGGCTTCTCGATTTCTTCAAAGACAATTTCCCCCACAGTGCCCATGGAGGAGTTTGCCTAAGAGCACTCCCAGTAAATTACATATGCCGACGCCGTCTGTTCGAAGGTACATCCGTCCGAGGGGACACACGAATGGGGCCTCATTGACGCACTACTAGAGGAGGGTTTTAAAGGCCGTCTCTGGCATGTCCACAGTGCAGGAGAATCCTTGTTCCTATATACTCGATTCAGGATAAAGTCGATTGTCTGGTCCACTGGTAAATTCATGAAGAGGGACTCCACGTCGAGGGAGGCGATCTTTCCTTCGGCGGTAAAGGCGAAGGAAGAAGCTTGCTGGAGAGTTATATGGCGCCTTGACCATACGAGCCAAGGAAGTTGTGAGCGGAGCTGTAGGTGAGCAGGCCTTAGATGAAGGCTTTCCTGAAACCGGCCACCAGTTCAGCCGAAATGTTCCAGGAGCCCTTGAGAGGCTTCCACCGTCACTCTACGGGCAGACAAAGAAGCCTCCTCTTGCATGGAGTTGAAAATATCCTCGAGAAGCAGCCCTACCAAGTATTCCAGATCAACTTTTAGACAGATGACGCACGTACTGACGCCACCTTTCGTCAGAGCAAGGCACCAGTCTTCAGTAGAAAGGACAGCAAGGGGAGACTAAGCACATGATGCCAGCCAAAAGTCTATAATATTGACCTTTGGTGAGAGCGAAAGGTCGTCTGGTACGGTCACCATAATATTACCGGGGTTGAGGTCACAATGTACGATCCCGAGGGCGTGAATCTCTTTTAAACATATGCAGATTTGTAGCCCGATCAGGCCCAGGTACCTGCCGGGTAAATTATGGTTTTCCAAGAGGTTTCTGTAGCGTGTTGTGGCCCTCGAAGGATGTTAGAAGAGACAGAGGATCGCATGAAACCGCCAGAAGTTTCGAGGCTGCTCCAGCGTCATTCAATTTGTCCATGAAATATGCCTCCACTTCAAAGTCACGTCGAGTTCCATGTCCATTCCTCAGTTTTAATACAGCATCTCTGTTCTTCCATCTCACAAAATAGGCTGTTCCACAAAACCCAAAACTCAAGACTTTTCCGTGTGGGATGAGGTTATCAATTTTGAGTCGGGAGAGAACTTTGCAGTATCACGTCTTGAAGAAAAATTATTTTGAGAGCCCAGGAACTTGCTATCTGAGGGAAAAACCTGACCAAACATAACCGAACTGGATTGATATAAGTAAAGCAGGATTGTATTGGGTAAAGCAGATCAAGTAGAGCATACTGTACATACTTATGTAAGTACAGTTTCCTCTATCCCATCCCTACAATTTTCTCCATTCTATCACTAAGAAGTTTGACCGTTCTAACCCCTCAAACTATCGGCCTGTTCCTTTGACATCCACCATCTCCAAAGTCTTTGAATCCCTCCTCAATGTCACATGATTAATGTGTGGCCGTTGGTAACTCAAGGGTGGACCGTTTTGATAATTGTTTCTTTTCCTAAATCTCGAAGCTTTGGAACTCTCGGAATTCTTTCCCAATATCTATGACGTGGCACAAACTGAGAGACAGGTTTTTCATTTCCTTCAGAATGATTAAATACTTTCCCTTGACTCTTCTTTTCTCCCTTTCATTAACCTCAGTATATTTGAATCAAGGCCCGGCCTTGATGTGGACTTTTGTCCATGACTGGAGCCTCCAATGTAAAAACAAAAAATGATTAACAGTTCTTGTGAGTACAAGTAACGCCTTTGCATTGGGCCCAACTTTTGCTGACCTCTACATGTGTCACGTAGAAAACCAGAGTTCACCTCATGTCTACCGATTTGGGTAGGCGTCTGAACGCTGGGAGTGAGTGGCCCTAAGGGTGCAAATTAAGCGTTGTTGGAGCCAACCTAAGACGTGCCTAGTTGAAAGTTTTAAACATCAAAACAACGGGAATTACAACGCTGTGACTACTATATCATTCACTCGACGCTTGAGATATGGTTAAGATAGGCTATTACCATTATTACTATTAATCATCATTATCATTATCATTGTTATCATTATCATTATTATCATCATTATCATTATCATTGGCATTATTACTGTTATTATTATCACTATCATTATCATTATCATTTTCATTATAATTTTTATTGCTATCATTAGACGTCATCAGTATTTACATAATTATCATCATTATCGTTACTGTTATGATTAATATCATTATCGTTACAAAAGTACTTAAGCCTGTCAACGAAATTTTGAGCAAGAGGAAAAAAATGAATATCAAATTCCACAGTCAAGGGATGATGATGACGTTACAATCACTAACATCTCGTGTATCCCAAAATGCATTTTTCTACGTCCAGTCTCCTATCCCCGTCATCCAGGATATGGAATAGCAACATTAATCAACACTGGAATTCCTGGCGACTGAATTGCCTTGAAGCTGCAAACGTTTCACGAACGTTCGGACAACACATTGGTTATGTCCGGCTCTCTCAGGAGCAGGAAGCCCCCCCCCCCATATTTTTCACCTTGAAAGCCTCTGTCCTCTGGACTTAAGACAGAGCCCATTACTCTGGGAAAACAAAAAAGGAAATCGCTACCAATTTAGCTCAGATCATCAGCTTTAATAATACGAGAGGTTCTCTGGCCACACTGCTGGCTCCCTGATAGCATCGGCTATTACGGACGCTCGTGGGGATAGATAGTGTCAGGCATTTATATTACCGGAGCTAGAGATATAGATAATGTCAGGTATATACATTACTGAAGCTCGAGCGATAGGTAGTGTCAGCTATACTCATTACTGGAGCTCGACTGATACGTAGTGTCAACTGTATACATTCGTGGGTTAAGATAGACAGTATCAGCTATATACATTGCTGGAGCCCGAGCGATGGATAGCGTCGGTTATATACATTACTGGGGCTATATGCATCATTGGAGCCCGAATGATAAATATCATTGGCTATATACATTACTGAGGCTTGACAGATTCGATATCGTCAACTATGTACATTACTGGGTCTTGAGAGATAGACAGTGTCAGCTATATACATTACTAAGGCTCCGGAGGTATTGACGGTAGGATCAGTTAAGAGGGACGGGCGTCTCTTCAGTATTTCCCGTTAAGTTATAGATGGGGCTATGGCCCAGTACACTATAGGGCTCATTATGGGCCGTAATCGACACTAATTTGAACGTTATGAGAATTAACGTCAAACGGTTGTCCATAAAGGGGCGGGGGTCGGTTAAGGGAACGAGGTGGTGGGAAGCTGAGAGAGAGAGAGAGAGAGACTGCCTATCTACGACTACTTAAGACGATGATTTTTTTTTTTCCATTTTGCAGGTCTAGTAGGGCTAGCACTTAAGAGTTCACCGCAAGAGAATATTGAGCTATGAATAACGAGTCGTGTGAGTTAACGCGTTCTCGAATGATATTCGTGAGATTGAGGGAATGTAAGTAGTATTTGTGGAATGAATACTCAGCAGCAACTTACGCATGTACGTACGTGGCAGAGAGGAAAGACGGCAACCATAGCCGGGGAGGGGAACTTGACAGCCGCAGAAATGCTGGCTGACCTCCCCGCAACATCGCTGACCCTTCCAATACAAGAAAGGCGTCGGGTGAACGACCTTACAATAGAGAGACGATCGCTCGAACTAGGTCTACAGTGAGGTCAAGATGACTCAGAACGAAATCAAGTGAGGAGATAAGATTGATAATATCGTACAGAGATGATATCATGAATAGAAAACGCCGTGAGCAGATAATATCATAGGGATATGATATCGTGGATGAATGATAACATGGGTAGATGATATCACAGATAGATGATATTATGGGTAGATGATGTGGGTAGATGAAGTAATGGGTAGATGATCTCGTGTATAGATGATATCGTGGGTAGATGATGTCGTGGATAGATAATGTCATGGGTAGATATCATCACAGATAGATGATATCATGGATAGATCTTGGTTAGATCATTTCATGGATAGTAAATACCTGAGGTAGATAATGTCACGCTGGCTTTCCCAGGGCTATGAGGTGGAACCGTCGAAAATGGGTAAGAGATCTAATAAAACATTTTTCTTCTCTGGAATTTTTTTCCGTACAGACATTGGCCCCACTGACACTGGCCACACAGACGCTGGCCAAACAGAGTGGCCATATAGATACTGTCTCCATAGACGCTAACCATTTAGACTCTGGACAGATACTGGTCCCATAGGCACGGGCCACATAGACAACAGCCACTTAGAACTAAGACAAGTACATGTTGGGCATATAGACAATGGCCACTTAGACTCTAGACATGTAAACTCTGACGACATAGACACTGCCAGTGTAAACAATGGATAATTAGACACCAGACACATAAAACTCTGACCCACATGGACACCAACCACGTAGACAGGAACGAGCTCCAGGGGTTACCACTCACATTGTAAAGAGGGACAATATTCACACATCCTCACGCCCCCTCAGCCATCACCTCCACCTCACTTCGCGTGATTCGCAACGCTCGTTGTCGACGAGTGAATACCTCTGAGGGAGAGGGATGGCGCCACTCTTATCAGCCATTCTTTTTCCAGAGCTGATAACCAAAAACAATCAGATAAGGACGTCAGAACACGTTAGTGTGACGGCACTTGACTCTGCCATGGACTGCTCTCGATACCCAGCCAACGTCAACACGTCTGATCATGGAAATTCTTGTGTTTTTCTTTTCCTTATTTCATTCCTCACCGTTTAACTTAATGTCTCTTAGCGTCTTGACGAACAAAAAGGTTGATCCTTTTAACGAAATATATACGTAAAGATATTTCTATTTTGCTTAACATAAAACCATCACGGTTTCAGCACGACAGAGAAAACCCTAACCTTCATTTCTGTGATTCACACGAGTTCTGTGACTGTTCTCTCAGTTAATCTCATTCACCTCCTCCAAGAGGCTAGTATCTTCACCCATTTCTTTTTACTTCAACGTATCCCGGAGATTCCTAATGATTTTCCCTCACATCTCCAATTCTCATCCGTAGGATGCGCCTTATTTTCGTTCCTTGACTTTAATACCCACCCAGACCAAGGGATAAGAGTATCTTTTTGATTATCAACTATTTGAACGTAACCCACTTAATCCTCCATATAGAAATGGAGTTGTTAATGCCATCCTAATTCCCTGTTTCTCTTCCTCTACCCAAACCAAGTGCTGGCTTCTCTCAACTGCTTTGGCTCACACGTACATCACTTGTTTGACTTTCATCAAAACATTCCCTCGGAGTCAACCTCTTCCGTTTACTTAACGCCCAAAACTTCCTACAGAGTGAGGCAGACGCAAGAGGCAAACAGACACTCCTAGGACCCAGTCATTTGTCCAATGTCAGTTTGAAATTTCACATCAGACAACCCAAGGGTAACATATGTGGTTCGGGACACTAGCTGGAGCAGGATCAGTGAGGTACACTTCTCATCATGAGGAAATTTAGCTCAACGTCTTCCACACCAACCACACATGAGCCAGACACAACACACCTGGAGCCAGCACACGGCATATGACCCCAACACACGACGTATGACGTATCACACAAGACCCCAGCAAATCACACTAAGGCCCCTCCAGTAAAGAGCGCGAGAGAACGAATCTTAAGGGGAAATTAACTGACACCCAGACTGTAGTCTCTGATGCACTTCCAGAGGCAGTTATTATGGAATCATCTCAAGACGATATTACTTAAGAAAAACAAACTTTGATTCGTAGAAAAAGGGAAGCGGATAGTTTGAGAAACTTTCGTACTCAGGAGGATATGGCTGTCACAATCTCTACAGCAAAACCTTATGACCCCCTACAAGATCTCGGTGGTTAAGCTCAAAGCTCAGATAGAGACACACAGCTAAACCGCCGGAAGCTATAGAATGAAGTGACCCGTGCCCGGTTCCGGCGGCACCGGGGCGTCCCAGGGGGCAGGAAGGACTCTCTGTCTGTTGACTGGCCATCCCCAAGGACCTCAGACAGGCACGACGGACGTTACAATGGTTTCTTTTTTGGGGGACTACTGCCTAAGAAATAAGGTTACCTGTTTTTTTGGTCAACAAAATAGGCTACCTATTTCTGTGGATAACAAAATAGGCTCCCAATTTCTTTGGTTAACAAAGTAGGTTACCTACTTCTTTGGTTAACAAAACAGGTTACCTATTTCTGTGGATAACAAAAAAGGCTACCCATTTCTGTGGATAATAAAATAGGTTACTATTTCTGTGGTTAACAAAATAGGTTACCTATTTCTTTGTTAAAAAAATAGATTACCTATTTCTTTTGTTAACAAATTAGGTTGCCTATTTCTTTGGTTAACAAAATAGGTTAACTATTTCTTTTGTTAACAAATTAGGTTCCCTATTTCTTTGGTTAACAAAATAGGTTACCTATGTCTTTTGTTAACAAATTATGTTGCCTACTTCTTCGATTAACAAAGTAGGCTACCTGTTTCTTTGGTTAACAAAATAGGTTACCTATTTCTTTGGTTAACAAAACAGGCTACCTATTTCTTTGGTTAACAAAATAGGCTACCTATTTCTTTGGTCAACAAAATAGGTTACCGTTGTCTGTGATTAACAAAAAAAGGTTGCCTATTTCTACGGTTGTGTGTGTGGGTGTGGTTACGTTTGGGGAAGATTAGCTGCCTGTGTGTAGAGATGAAGATGAGATTTTACAGCCTGTATGGCAAAATTCACTTCCTACGTGGTGGTGTAAGGTGGTATAGGCTGACTCTGTATTAATGTAAGGGGTGACACTTACTACCTGTATGCTGGTGTAGGGGGATTTTTACTGAAGGAGTGGTGGTGTAGGAGGCATTCGCTGCTTCCGTAGTAATGGAAGGGGACATTCGATGCCTGCGTGGTGATGTAGTGGGAGCATTTTCTCTTCGTGGGTGGTGATTGGAAGAGGATATTCGCTGCCTGTGTGATGACGTAAGGAAATATTCGCTGCTTGTGTGGTGACGTAATGGGGATATTCGCTGCCTGATGGAGGGGTAGGCGTCTCGCACCTTACCTAACGGACATCTGCCGTCTCGCTCCTCTGCTCAGTCAGATTGTTGGAAGCCATGCCAAAGGCTTACGTAAATACCCATTAAATCCCGGCTCGTCTGGTACATTTTGTAAATATTTGTCTAGACTTTTTTTTTCTTCAATTTTTCCTCTGTACACTCCGTTCCCTTCATAGTATTTCCAATTGCTTCAGGCTGTGTGTAAAACAATTTCAGGACTCTGTTGTTTATAATACACTATTTTCTACTTACTGCACAATTTTCGTCTTATGTAATAATTCTTGCAGAGTTTTCATGCTTTAGTAGTCAATAGGGAACTGTTTTGGAGTGTAAATTTGGAAACATGCCCTCCAGGATTTTTCAGGAGTAGGTTTATGTTATACATTTCCCGTCTCGTTCTCAGACAGTGCCGTCAGTCAAGATGTGAGAGATCTTTGCACACTTTTCAACTGTGCGATTTCTCCCGCCCTTAAAGGAGATCTAAGCACAAAGGAGAGTATTAGGTCGCTGAAAAGCGTCATCACTGGGTTTATCTTTCTTCTTTTCTTGAAGGTTCGTAAGATCCAGCCTGGCATCTGCGTGAGAGGGGCAACCGTTTCTCTGTTGTGGTTGCTTAAAATTAAATTAGCAGACATTGTTATTCATTTTTTTTTTTCACGTTGCTCGTTCGATACATGATGGTGTCCGTTTCTGTGAGGTATTCTGTGCTGTTCCTTTATATCTGCGGAGTCTTTGAAGCTTTTCACCATTAAAAGGCACGTTATCACCCATCTCCGAACTTAATCTATATGTTCGTAATCAAACTCCTTATCGTCTATTACTCTCTTGAAATCTGCAAGCTTATTCTACTATCATCTGCAGAGGATGATATGAAACTGTGGCCTGCATTTGCTTTTACATCAGAAACAAGAGTGGGAAACGGTAATGGAGCAAGTATAGCTGTTTGTAAGCACTGAGTTCTTTACCTCAGAGGCTTTAGAAAGTGCCTTGATTTTGCAACATGTGATGTTAGTGAAGAAGTTGTATGTACGCCTTCCCTTTTTCCCTTTTACGCATCCTGAGCAAAGTGAATCCGTGGTCGCTTTTATCAAAGGTTTTTAAAGCAAAGTCTGCGTCTATATCACATCGACATTTTATTTGTTATCCGGTGTCTCTGTAATTTTATGATAGCGATCTTGTAATTGAAAGACATCTTCCCGTTCTAAGATCGTGCATTCCTTTCCTTTTATTTTTTTCACTGGAGGCTCCAGTGACGGACAATAGTCCACATCAAGACCGGATCTTAATTGAAATATAGAGAGCCTGATAAAAGCGAAGAAGAGGAGACAAGGAAAAGTATCCACGAAGTTTTGGAAAAAGGGAAAACCTATCTTTTAAATTGTGCCAGGTCATAGTTATCGGGAAAGACATAAGAGGAGAAGGGAGTTCCAAAGCTTCGCGTTGTAGGGAAAGAAGCAGTTATCAAAACGGCCCACCCATGAGTTGCCAACTGCAAAACAGTAATCATGTGAAGCAGCAGCTTGCTGAGTATTGTGTGGTCTACCTAGTGGTGGGGCACACAAGCTGTCAGCTCTCGGGAGCGAAAAACCAAATCAATAACCAGAGAAGAAGGAAAGTAAATCAACATTGCGGTGTAGGGCAAGCGGGTCGCTCTGAAGTTAGCTTGGGAGATCTTAATAAGTCGCACACCTTTCGACTCAACTCCGTGAAGTAAGGTTGCAGAGTTAGAAGCTTCCCAGACATTTATGGATCTGGAGAAAGCATATGATGCGATTGATAGAGATGCCTTGTGGAAGGCGTTAAGAATATACGGCGTGGGAGGAAAGCTGCTAGAAGCAGTGAGTAGCTTTTATCAAGGGTGTAAGGCATGTGTACGAGTAGGAAGAGTGGAGAGTGAATGGTTCCAATGAAGGATGGTCTGTGGCAAAGGTGTGTAATGCCACCATGGTTCTTTAATTTGCTTATGGATGAGGTGGTTAGGGAGGTAAATGCAAGAGTCTTGGAGGGAGGGGCGAGCATACAGTCATTGAGGAGTGAGAGGGCCTAGGAAGTGAGTCAGTTGTTGTTTGCTGATGATACATCACTGGCGGCGGATTCTAATGAGAAACTGCGGGAGTTGGTGACTGACTTTGGAACAGTGTGCGAAAGGAGGAAGTTGAGAGTAAAGGTTAATAAAAGCAAGGTTATTAAGTTTAACAGGGTTGAAGGACAGGTTAACTGAGGAGTGAGTTTGAATGAAGAAAATTTGGAGGAAGTGAAGTGTTTTAGATACCTGGGAGTGGACATGGTAGCGAATGGAACCATGGATGTGAAAGAGAGTCATAGGGTGGGTGAGGAGGCAAAGGTTCTGGGAGCACTGGAAAATGTGTGAAAGAGAGGACGTTATATAGGAGGGCCAAAATGGGTATCTTTGAAGGTATGTCAGTCCTAATGATATCATATGGATGCAAGGTACGAGCTATAAATAAGGCTGTGCGGAGAATGGTGGATATGTGACATGAGAGAGAGAGCTGAAGAGGGTTGCTGAAATGGTTTGGATTTATGGAGGATAGGCTTACAAAGAGGATATGTGTGTCTGAAGTGGAGTGAACAAGGAGAACAGGGAGACCTTACTGGAGATGGAAGGATGGAGTGAAAAAGATTTTCAGCGATCGGGACCTGAACATGCAGGAGGGTGAAAGGCGTGTAAGGGACAGAGTGAATTTAAACGACGCGGTATAGTGAGGTCGACGTGCTGTCAGTGGACTGGATCAAGGCATTTGAAGCGTCTGGGGTAAACCATGGATATA
>JAYMFT010215599.1:0-11440 GCA_038088735.1 Panulirus argus
TGCGTCACATGATTATTGTGTGGCCATCGGCAACTCAAGGGTGTGCCGTTTTGATAACTGCTTCTTTCCCTACAGGTTGAAGCTCTGGAACTCTCTAGCTTCTCATGTCTTTCCCAATAACTATGACCTGGCTCATTTCAAGAGACATGCTTTCACTGTCTCAAAAATTTGTTAATACTTTCCCTGTCTGCTTTTCCCCCTTTCTCAGATCTCTATATATTTCAATTAGGGTCCGGCCTTGATGTGGACTTTTGTCTGTGACTGGAGCCTTAAAAAGAGAGAGAGCCAGGATGACACAGCAGTCTCGGTTTTCTTACACTCTTCACTCCCTTCTCAGTATATTCGCATCCTCTTTCAACCTCCAGTCACCACACACTGTCTATCTGTTCCTCCCAGCTGAAAGACATTACAGTTCTTCTTTAAGTTTTTAGCTTTTGATGCTCATGATTGCAGGTGTACATGTTCCTTTATCTTCAGGGTAACTGAAAAGTCCATGGATGTTTTTCTTCTAAATGTGAAAACAAAGGATTTGACCTATTAATTTAATAGAATATGTTTAGAAACTTACCAGAGCCTCTTCTTAATAATGGGAAACTTACTTTTTTTTAATATGTTTAGTTTTTGTAAGTAGTTGCTGTTTTGTTATTGCTATGGAATTTAAGTGCCCATGTAAAACTTTAAGTATTGCCTAGTTTTCGGACTTCTCTAACCAATAACTCAGAGACCCTTTTCTAACCTTCAAATGGTGGTAGTCCATCCCATATTTATCCTTGTATTCAAGAACTTTTGTATTCCTCTATGAAATGATAGATTTAAATGTAAAAGTATTAAAAGTACACAAAAATATCATGTACATATCTCTGTTTCGATGTGTTGAAGTGGGAGGATGTGCTAGAGTGTGGCAGTGATGACTCTGGTGCAGTCTTTCCACACTTTGCAACAAGATTGTTGGACATGGAGGTCTGATTTGTTTGTTTCTTCATCACATTTATGTACACTAATTTCTCACCCAGGCACAAAACTGGTGGTGAATTAGGTGAATAATAGTTTTATTAAGCTGCACTTATCATACTTTCTACTTTTATGCACACTATAAATTTCATATTGTTTTGTACACCACACTTTTATTTACTTTTTCAACTTTGTAAAATTGCTTTTAGTACTCACCCAGGATGTGGAAGTCTTTGAAGCACCAGCAAACAAACTAACACCCACTCCTCACACATGTTCGCTCTCTTCTTACAGCGCATAAGCATACTGTTTTTGTCCCATTGCTTTTTTTTTCCCTTAGGTGGCACTGGTTCCAAAGTAGTTTCATACTCTTCTTGGCTGTTGGTCTTTCTGGGCAGGGCTACCACTACAGGTTGTTGAGGGTGGTGATGACCTCTTGTATTAGCCTCTCTCCATACACATTCCCACAAAAATGTCTCTTCAAGTCACTTATTTATTCGCAGTTTTCAAATTCTTTTTCAATTTTTTTAATAAAAGATAAATGTCATAAACATACCTCCTCGTTACTTAGCTGATCCATGAATATAGGTGAACCTTTTTCTACTCCTTCCAAGCACCAGAAGAAACCTTTAAAGGCTACTAATGATACAATAAGTCAGCTGTATATTTAAACAGAGGCAGGAAAAGTTAAATCATCATGTGACAAAGGGAGCAGTCCTTTAAGGATTGTCAGATGATGTTGGGAGCACTTTAAGGGTTAACTCAGAGGAGAATGTTGCCCTCATGTGAGGCTGTCTTAAGAGGGAATGATTGATATCACATAAGGTTCAGTTCTTGAAATGACCACAGCCTAGGTTGTGAAATATGTGGCTTTTGACACTTTTAGTGGCATCCTGCATATTGTATCCAGACTGTACAGTCTAAACTTTCTCCACATTCTGGAAAGTATATGTGGAGACATTAAGAATGCCTGTACAAGATCTATGCTCACATTACACAATATTTGTTGCTCTGTCACTCTTACAATATGATAGTTACTTCTGATGGAAAAGCATTAGTGCTCATCTTTGCTTTTGACAGGAACACTTACTAAATTCCAAACAAATCATTTGGTATACTCATAAAGCAACTCATATTTCTGGCAGCAGTTCAGCATAAGTTAATGAGCACATAGCACTCATAAATAATGACTTAGCAGATTGAGTTGTATATCATATTAATCAGAATGGTACACTCTAGTTTAATCATGAGAACATATGTAAGATTTATTTTTTGAAACATTTTGAACCTTTGCCTCCTGTGTACAAGAAAAATTATTGCAATTATATTGCTAAATTGTCTGTGTTATGGCCCAAAACACTAAATTGCATTTTACTTCTTATAAGATCTTAAGCCAAGTGGGGATATTTTTGTCATTTTCTTGATCCTATTATCATTCAGAAAAGTTGACATTTTTTATTGTTTTAGATGCTGTGCAATATTCTCCACCTCTTCTAGCACTCATAAGCTCTTTTTATTCTGTTATTGTATGATCTAACATCTCCAAACACCTGACAACTACAGAGATAAAGTATGTCCATATATATCAGCCCTGATTGCAAGAGGAATTTACACAGACTGTACAGCTTACATTGTAAATATAATTTTATACATAACTGGTTCTGTAGAATATGTGAAAATACTTAGAGTGATGGTCATCGAGTTCAATGAGGACTGTTAAAAAACATTTTTACCATAACTGTGAGCAAGTGCCTGAATATGAGTAGGGGTCATTTTGTAGCTTTTAGCTTGTGGCTCTTATCATCTTCCATTTGGTTGCATCCTTTTCTTTGCTCCTGCTTTATATCTTATTTACCCCTATCATGTGCAATTGTGTTTTTCAGCATATCCTAGTTTGCAAAAAAAATTTTTTTGTGAAAAGGAGCGCAAAAATATTTATTTTTGTTTCTTAGTAAGATTTAGAACTTAACTGGGTTAAACTTAACCTGTTAAGAGACTCTAAAGCAGTAATGTTCAATAGAAAAATACAGATGACCAGTTGGGACAATAGAATATTTTGATAGGGCTGCAAAAGCTTTGTAAAAATACGTATATGTAAAGATATTATAAACATATCTTAAGACACAAGATGATTATATTAAAAACACTTTGAATGGTATAGTTTGATAAATAGAGTATTTTCCCTATATTTACAATCCCTTTGATATATTACTTTATATTTTTCTCTTTCTTTTGGGCTGTGAGAGATTAAGTGTAGGCCATGTGTGGCCTAGTGAATGCCACTGCTATAAAAAAGTAGCCTTTAGGCTGTGGGAAAGTAAGGCATCCAGTTCCTCGTGGGAAGGACTATAGAAGTAGAATTAATTTCTGATCTTTTCTTCATAAGAAAAAACCATAATCTATGATCTGAAAAGGCAAAAGTGCTAGGAAGGAAATGTAAAAGGTCTGATGATAGCTTACACAAAACTTTGAGAAAAACTATGTATGTAATGAAACCAGAGTCAATGAGGAGGAGGGCCTACTATTCAAAGAGGTTTAGAGAAATCCCAAAGGTGTTAACCCACTCAGGACTAGCATGTTACTAAACCTCAGAAAAAGTTAGTTAAAAGGAACCAATTCCTGAATGATTATGGGTAAAGATTCTGGATCCTCTTAATTTCCAGTGATGCTTGTGTCTGGTGCTGGTAGTGCAGCAGTGTTGCTTGTGCCTGGTACTGGTAATGCAACACACGGTGTTGCTTGAGTCATAAAACTGGTGAAGAAATATAAGGCACAGCTATCCACTGAGGTGCCTCTCCAAAGAAGAGGAAACCAAATGAAGGATCTCTCCTTTTCTGAATCTCTGTTGGCACATTCCAGTTTGGATAATTACATCTCCCCAAAAATGAAAACTTCATGGATAAGCTCGTAGGGAAAGAAAGAAGGATGATACTCTGGGAGATGAAAGAACATGGCTCCTACATCTAAGTGTAGGGAAGACAGAATTACTGTATTCCTTCCAGGGCCCCCGCTACCAGATCAAAAAGAAAATGGGAAGCCACTGTATCAAAGCGTCCATCCAAACCATTGGATGAAGTTAGAGATCCCCAGGGCAGTAGTTTAATGCTCTTTAATATCAGATATACCAGTGAGTGTTCCAAGGAATTCCTGACCATATAAGGACCTTGCTGGAACTAAGGGTTTCAGGACTCTTAAGCTCCTGTGTGGCTCATCTGATGCTAGAAACCTCCAAAATGTAGGACTTTAAAAGAAAAAGAATGAAAGGTCTTGCTGAAGCCAGACTGGGCACTAAATTGGTTTGATACTAGAATATGCCAGTAGGCATCTTAAATACTAGGTAAAGCATTATTACGCTTTGAAAAGGTGGCCATCTATGCATGAACTGCACTAATGAAAGCCAAATACCTCCTCCTCCTGGAAAGTCCCAGGAGTGCCAGCAGGCATCTTTAAGAATAGGCTAAATGACCACTGTCATACTGTAAGAAAGGATTCACCAGGGGCATTGTGTCAGAAGACTAACCAGTTGAAATGACCTGCATTTTCCTCTGGAATATTTTTTTATGCTCATTCTAAATAGGAGAACCTCCTCCCCTTGTGTAATCGCAATTCAAACATATCTGTGAAGGGATAAAGGGAATGGATTATTTTTGCATAAAGAGAGAATCTATGGCTTCAAGGTTTTAGGAGCTCTAAGGGAAAGAGTTTGTGAATCTCTAGGTACAGCTTAGAATACATATGTACCTCAGAAATTTATAGAGGAATACTGGTGAAGGCTGTCAGATCGCTGAGGAGCTGTTTCTTTGAAACAAGCTGTTTTCATGGGAAAAGGTTGTTCTCAGAACTCCTAAGCACAACCACACCCCAGTGAATATTATTCAAGAACCAACAGGCAGCATGTGGTCTCAAAGAAAGGCAGCCAGGATTGCTGTATATATGCTGAGTTATTTGCTGCCCCAAGAGTCCCTTTTCTCCTCATGAGTTCCGTGCAACACTTGGGAAGCTGTGTACAACCACTAGTCAGGACCTCTGGTCATAAAGTGTTGTGTGTGTGTGTGTATCAATGTATAGAGAGTGCAGGGCAATTGACTAATAAGTGCTTGGTGTTTTCTTTATGGTAATTGCATTATAGGCATGAAAGTTTCTGTGATACGTTAAAATGGCATTTGTAGTGTCAAATGACGTCCACAGCGTGAGCAGGAGAGTGTCACTTGTGTTTGTCTGGGGAGTGTGGTTTCTGATGGGTGTACGTCTGGTGGTTTGGAGTGTAAGACTGATTTGGGAGTTTGTTTTTTCCCAAAGGCTTCAGTCATGGACAAAAGTCCACATCAAGGCCTGGCCTTTATTGAAATATAGAGAGAATAATGAAAGGGAAAAAGAAAAGACAAGGGAAAGATATATATGAATTTTGAAGGAAGTGAAAAACCTGTCTTCTAAAATGTTCCAGGTCATAGTTAATGGGAAAGATATGAGGAGGTAGAGAGTTCCAAAACCTTGGCATGTAGGGAAAGAGACAGTTATCAAAATGTTTCACCCTTGAGTTGCCGATGGTCACACAGTAATCATGTGACACAGCAGCTTGACGAGTATTGCATGGTCGTCCTTGTGGTGGGGGGCACACAAGCAGCAAGCCCTTGGAAGCAGAAACCAAAGTAATATCTACAGAAAAGGGAAAGTGAACCAACATTTCAGTGTAGGGCAAGATAACCTGGGACAATTTATAAGTCGGACAGTTTTCGACTCAACCCTGTCATGAAGGATGCAGAGCTAGAACCAACCCAGATGTGAGATCAGTACTCCATACAAGGATGAATCAGGTCTTTGTATAAACAGAGTAACTGTTCAGAAGTTTGACATCTAGACAGGACACCCAGTTTTTTTAGAGGCAGACTTAGTTATTCCTATAATGTGGGGTTTCCGAGAAAGAGTGGATATTACAGCAATACTAAGTATGTCCATTTAGTCAAGAATTGGAAAAACAGAACAATCAAAGGCGAGATGAGAGTTGTGAAGAGTTTTTGATAGAAACTAGGTCTTGGAGGCATTAAACTTAACCAGATTTTGTCTACTCCAATGAGATATCCTGTCCAAGTCTGATTTTATTGAGGAAGCTGTGTCAAGACAAGATGCAGATTGAGTGAGAGAAGGAGTAGAATTGAGGGATGTGGATGAGTACAGTGTTGAGTCATCCATGTATGAGTGCATTTGATTATTTGTGGAGGAGAGGAAATCATTGGAAAAAAAAGGAGAAAAAGTGTAGGGGACAGGACAGAACTTTGAGGGACACCACTGTTGATGGAGAAAAGGGAGAGGCTGATCCATCAACAACCATAGAGACAGATCAGCTGGAGAGGTAGCTAGATATGAAGGAGCAAAGTGAGAGAGGGAAGCCAAAAGAGGGGAGCTTAGAGATGTGACCCCAATGCCAAACTCTGTCAAAAGCTTTACATATGTCAAGAGCAACTGCACATGACTCCTAGAATATTTAGGGATGGTGACCAGACATTAATAAGATAGGAAAGAATATCACCAGTGGATCTTGTCTTACAGAAGCCATACTGGTGATCAGAGAGAAAACTGTGATTTTTGTGGTGTCTAAGGATATGGGAGTTGAGAAGGGATTCAAAGGCTTTGGAAATGGTAGATGCTAAAGCAATAGGACAGTAGTTAGAGAGGTCAGAATGATTACCCTTCTTAAGGACGGGGTGTATCAATGCATGCTTCCAAGGAGAAGGAAAAGTTTTGGTTATTAAACAGAAATGGATCAGATGAACAAGCACAGATGCAAGTTTAGAGGCACACTCTTTCAGTACATGAGGATGAATGCCATCAGGACCATGAACCTTGTTTGTGCTTAGAAAGAGAAGCGCTTTTCAGACAAGTCTGAAAAGAGGTTGCGGGGAGGGGCATAGGATTAGTAAGAGGAGCGTCAGGGGTCAAGGAATATTCGGGTCATCCAAAGTGGAGTTAGAGGAGAAACAGGAACCAAATAGAGTTGCTTTGTCTACAGCAGAGACAGCTATAGTACCATCAGAACAGAAAAGTGAAGGAAAGGTAGAGCAACAGAAGTTGTTAGAAATGCCCTTTGCTAAAGACCAAAAAGACCTATCGGTGGAAGACTAGAAGTTATTGCATTTCCTTTGATTAAGGAAACACTTTGCTTAAGGGGTGACATGCTTGCAGTGATTACGGGCAGTGATAAAAGCTGAATGGAAGCCAGAGGAAGGAGAGTTTTTCCATGCCTGATATGCCTGACCCTTTGCCTGAATGGCCTCAGAACAGGAATGATAGAACCATGGATTGGATGAAGAGGTCATCTTGGAGGAAGAGGGGATAAATGCTTCTATTCCTGCAAGAATAACCTCTTCTATGCATTTGGCGGGACAGAAGCCAGTATTTACACATAGAAGGGGCTGCTGGAGGGGAAGGTGCCGTGAGAATAGATACATTTTTAAGGATGTGATCAGATGAACCAATTGGGGCGAGATTGTTTACTTACTGTGGGATGGACTAGAGATGGAAAAAAAAATCCAGAATATTAGGGGAATAGTCACAATGGGCAGGCTGGGAGATAATTAGCTCTAAATCATTGAGAATGGAGAATGTGAGAGCTTCAATCCCTCCACCATCCATATAGGAGGAATTCTACCATCCCCTAAGGTGAACGTTGAAATCCCTGAGGTAAAGGATCTCAGCTTGTGGATGAGAGGATGTCATAGTCCCATGGCAGGAGTTTAGATAGGCGAAGAAAGATAGAGAATTTGTAGAATTTAGAGAGCAACAGGGAAAACAGAGGAAAAGTATTGTAGTTTGGGGACAGACCTTGCACATAACATCAAAGTTTTGGGACTCAAGGTCCCTGAGGCATCTAACAGGTGTATTGATGTTGGAATTAGCAAAAACACCACCTTTGAACCTGAATCTGTGTCTGGGAGGGCAAGTAAGATTTTAGGAGAGGTACTAGACAGGTGGTGTTCAACAAAGGTGAGGTTACTAGAGAGACCATGTATGGTGGTACAGTGAATAGAAAAAGAAGTTCTTACAGAGAAGGAAAGATCATGAGAGGGGCTGGTACTACTACTGCCAGAGCCCTCCCTCTCATCGGCAGTAGTCAGGCAGAAGCCCATAGATTCTTAGCACCCCATGATACCGGGGACTACAGGCTGTAGATTTGTCGTACCCGGTCATGGCAATACTTAAAGATATTTGAGTAGACAGGAATTGGCAAGAGTACTTATGTGAAAAAAGCAAGGTTTGAATAGGTGTATGGTACTTTTAAGGAGAAGATGGTAGAACTAGTCTGGTAGTCCCATTTTGATGAAACAGAAAGTAAGACCAACAATCCTGACATGGAGAGTATAAGATATTTGAGGCACCACTTTAATATTCCTCAGTCAGGATAGTAGTACCAACTTGGTGTGACTGCTGTCAACAGCCTACTACTTAATGGGTTGCTCCAAGGATTGGGGACGGGATATTCCTTGAGTTAGCTGGGGTATTTATATAGTACTTGTCAGGTTATTTCAGTGTGTTATATACTGTAAAGAGTGGGGGATCTTTGAGTAGAGATTGCTGAAATGTGAGACAGGGGTAAGCTTTTTATTTCTACTTGGGGTTGATGGTTAGTTATATAGTGGTTTGGATGGGTCTAGTGCTGTTGCATAAAAAGAGAGTGAATTGGAGCGATGTATACAGGAGATGACATGCTGTTAATGGGCTGAACCAGGGCATGTAGAGCAGAAGTGGGAAACTGTGGAAGGGTCTGTGGGACCTGGTTGTGGTTGGGAAGAATGTGATATTGGTGCATTACATGACAACTTAAGGATGGATGTGAGCGAATAAGGCCTTTTGTTCTTTAGTTCCTAACCAAATGATTCTCATCATTTTGCCAGTAGTTTTTCAGCTCATCACTTTCCTTCTGAATAGCATGGTCAGTGCAGCTTGCTGTTTTTGTGTGCAATACTTGGCTGTGGCATATCACAGCACAAATATTACTTGGAGACTGTTTGTAAGCTGAAATTCTCTCATTGTTATGTGTCCAGTCATTAGAGTACAGCCAATCATTGATTGCTGAATAACAAAACCACATACACTTAATCTTTTCAACATTGGCATATCTACAAATAAACGTGATTACCGTACAGCCATGCCAAATCCTCGACTAATGTTACACATCCATTATTATGTAGATGTTTAGATGTGTTATGTACTAATGCACCTCCTTTCTCGGCCCAGTGCCTCAATATTTTCACAGTAGGTAAATTGAGCTAGATACCAATATTTGCCATGAATCTAGTTCCACTTTAATCTTTGTCCTGTTTGGTTCACCTGGTGTAACAGCAGCTTCAGGGGAGGCCTGTTGACAAATCTAGGCATGTCATTTTCTGGTTGAAGCCCATCAGCAGGTCCATCTTACATAATGATTGTTTTATGGGGAGGTCCATCAACAAATTCAGCTGTGTAGTTTTCAGAGGGAAGCCAATTGACAGGTCCAGATGTACAGAGTTATATTGTGCAGAAGACCCAATTGCAGTTGCCAGAAAATCACTAGTTTTTGGAGGTTTACCATTTATTTTCTCCGGTCCCCACTTCTCTATTCAAGTTATTCATGATGAACTCATTTGTTTCTCACTCAGCTTGGTTCTGATATGAAACCCAATGATTCTGTTGATTAGTAAGAATTATGAATATACTGTATATTGGTTAAACAGCTGTAACCTCTTAACCCCTCAATCAAGTTTCTTCTCAAACCTTGTGATTACCAGTTTCTCAGGTTGTACGAAAAATGTATTTAACCTTACAGTTTCAAAGATATACATAAAACTTTAACAGAAATCAGTTCAAGAGTATATATTGTCCACTTTAATCACTTGATAATGTGTAGAAATGTAGCAGAAAAGTGTGGAGTAAGGCCTGAATATCAAGTGAGTTGCATGTGCGTGTGTTTTATCATTCGTTTCACAAAAACTGAAAAATTTATTTCTGTTAATTATTATGCTTTATCTTATAAATGTTTTCTTGTTATAATCAGTGTGATTAATTGATTTTTTTTTTAAATTGTAAAGGTTTGTAAAATTACCAGCTACCTCAGTCAGATGCAGTGCCAGTGTTGTCAAGATCAGGCAGGAGCTGGCAATACTTCCTCCCCTTGTGCCAGAAGAACTGTCGTTTTCCTCATCTTGTTCAACTTTCCATGCTCAAAGACTTAGTGTCCTTAAAAACAGTTTCCACATGATCTGCCAAAAGGTGCTTAATTTCTTTTCATATGGGCTTTTCTACTAGGTGGAATTTAATTGGCTTTGCTATAGCAACTATGCATAAGTTTTATGTGGCTTTACAAATTTGTGCGTGTCTTATTTTTTGTAACAAGGGTGTTTAATTATCCTCTTTGATCCTTACTTAAGATTCAGCTTAGGATTTCTGCTGGCTAATCTTTCAATTTGACAAGATTCAAAACTCGTTACGTGGCTAGTTTTTCTATACACCTGATCACTGTTTCCTGCATTAGCGAGGTAGTGCCAGGAAACAGTTGAAAACACACACACACACATTGAAATTTGTATGTAGGTATTTATAAATGTGTATGTGTGTGTGTGTATATATGTGTGTATATGAGTGTATAGGTCTTTCTTAGTCTGTTTCATGGCACTACCTCACTAACACAGGAAATGTCAATCAAGTATAATGAATAAACATTAATATATATATATATATATATATATATTATTTTTTTCCCACATATTTGCCTTTTCCCGCTTTAGCAAGGTAGCGTTAAGAACAGAGGAGTGAGCCTTAGTGAGAAAATCCACACTTGGCCCCCTTCTCTGTTCCTTCTTTTGGAAAAGTAAAAACTGGAGAGGAGGTTTTCCAGCCCCCCGCTCCCTTCCCTTTTAGTCGTCTTTTACAACACGCAGGGAGTACGTGGGAAGTATTCTTTCTTCCCTATCCCCAGGGATATATATATATATATGTATATGTATATAGTTATTTATTTATTTATTTATTATACTTAATCGCTGTTTCCTGCGTTAGCAAGGTAGCGCCAGGAAACAGATGAAGAAAGATCCATCCACTCACATACACACATATATACATATATGCTCAATACATACATATACATACCAACATATACATATATACATACACATACACATGCATATACACACGTACATATTCATACTTGCTTGCCTCAATCCATTCCTGTTACCACCCAGCCCAACAGAAAATAGCATTACCACCTCCTGCATTAGCAAGGTAGCACCAGAAAACAGATGAAAAAGGCCACATTCATTCACACTCATTCTCTAGCTGTCATGTGTAATGCACCGAAACCACCCCTCCCTATCCACATCCAGGCCTCACAGACCTTTCCATGGTTTTACCCCAGATGTTTCACATGCTTTGGTTCAGTCCATTGACAGCACGTTGACCCCAGTATACCACATCGTTCCATTTCACTCTATTCCATGCACACCTTTCACCCTCCTGCATG
>JAYMFT010215610.1:0-25294 GCA_038088735.1 Panulirus argus
TATATATATATATATATATATATATATATATATATATATATATATATATATATATATATTTATAACTGCATGTTTTTCTCTTTCTACGCCTGGCAGCCGCGCTCAACACCTCGTTGTACGATGTCCTACACGACGAATCCTTCTGGAAGGACGAAGAGATGGTAGAGAGACTGCAGAAGAAGATATTGTACAGTCCTCACAACGGCAGGTGTGAAACCCACGGCGGGAAGATAGAGGGGGTGAGTATATCGCCATCAGAGGTCGTGCCGTAGGGGCAATCCATTTCTCCATCACGATTGCAATTGCCAGGAGAGAAAGATTGCGTAAATGTAATCTCTCTTAGGCCGACTGACTTGTAATCTATCCCTCATCCGATGTAATCACAGTTCTCTCTTGTGCAGTACGGTTGCCAGCCTCCCTCAGTTTATGATACGATTACTCCTAATGGAACTGCGGGTCCCGCTCAGTCCAATGTAATCACTTTCACACGACTTGGAAGTAATCCCTTTCACTGCTGGGAATATTACTTTTCTAGACAAGTCTTGGGGACATTTCGGGCTTTAAGCGGAAGGTGGTTCCCCAAATTCATATGATGAAGTGTGCCTTGTGGGACAGGGGGGGGGGGTTTCGAACCTTAGTTCCTCACTGGCACGTCTCTGATATTCCACAGGTCACGAAGACGTACGCCTACCCGGACTTCATAGCCATCAAGGGCACGGACCAGCCCTGCCAGCAGCGCCGGCAGGAGTCCCAGGGCAACGAGATAGACTCCGAAGTCTACCTCCTGGGCTCTTACCCCCCAGCAGGAAGTGAGTTCGGAGACGGGGTGAAAGGAACTCAGAGCTCTACTCTCTTTCTCTCTCTCTCTCTCTCTCTCTCTCTCTCTCTCTCTCTCTCTCTCTCTCTCTCTCTCTCTAAGTGTACTTATTTTTATTGTAATTCATCTTTATTTTTTCAATTTTTCCTTGGGAGGGAGGAGGGTGGGATGGGAGTTTTAGTTTTTACGAGACTGGAGGGTGGGTGTGTCTCCTCCCAAAATGCCAGATCCGAATTACAAGGACAACCGGTATATTAAGGGGACAGACTTGCTATCCTGGAAGATCAGAACTGATAGCGGTAAATGATATCTCTAGCTATCTACATGCCTATCTCCTCGAGTATATATATATTCTCTTACGTATATATGTGGAATTATATCTTAATCATGGTTAAAATGGAGGACGACTACGTATTAAAGCAAAAAAGATTTAGTGGTCAGATCTAGCTTTGATTTCTTGGGCATCAGTGACGTCAGAGTGTGTCGTCATTAGCATCTAGGACGTCATCACCTCTGTCGTCATCAGCATCTAGGACGTCATCACCTCTGTCGTCATCAGCAGGTGTATGACTTCTCCACGTGTGCCGTCCCTATATAAGACATCGGCGTTTTATGATGTCATAATCATCTGTATTGTCATGGTATTTCCATTGATGTCTTTGTTGTCAACAGATTCCATGTCGTCATCAGCGTCCGTGACGTCAGGGGATGGCGGAACGATGACGTCAGAGGTCAAAGGAGTCGAACCCCTGGATGCAGGCGTCTTGCAGGCTGGCCTGTGCTCCCTCCTTCTACTAACCTGCCTATTTGTATCCACTTTACACTTTTCTCACTTGTAAAGTGCTCCTTCAGCTGTGTTACTAAAGAGAGAGGGGGGGGGGAAAGTTGATATAAGTGTACTTATATAATGTAAAGGTTTATCATAAAAGGGTTATTTTGGTATAAGTACAAAAGTAGTGGCTTTTCCCGGTTCGGGGGCTTAGGGGCAGCAGTCGGCCCACGGTCACACTCAGCTGTTTATCATCCCCTCGGGGCTGGTGTGTGTCTGTGTGTATATGTTTATACGTACACAGGCGTAAAGGCATGATACAATGTATATACAAGGATGAGAAATAGGGCAACACGAGAATATAAACTCTTCTAGTGGTGCACAACTAGTAATCAAACAATTTATAAATTGAAATAGTAAAACTAACATTATTAGAAAACTATATCCTGTTTAATAATAGTTATATAGTCGTTTTACTAATCTTTATCATTCTTGAGAGACTTAAGAAGAGTAATAAAACATGTATACATATATTGCTTCATAACATCTCTGTTCAACGAATGTTTATATTTCATGTTGTTGAGTATAATCTAAATCAATTCATTATGTTTGTGTCTATCATTCATTTTGGTTCGTTTTCTGTAATTAAGTATTGCTTCTTGTACTCGTTAGAGGGCAGCATAATCGAACCTTCCATCATTACTAAAGAGACTGAATTTCCCCTGTGATTCACTTCCTAGTAGTATATTTGGATCTTCGTAAACAATGTTCTTGATAGTAAGTCTTTAGCTGTTTTGTGAGTGATAGGTCTTTCGCTGAGCGTTGAGAGTTCGTGGTTCAGCGGTAAGTACAAATTACCAAGTACATTATGGAGTATCGGAGCTGAAATGCCTTGGTATAGTTGTTGTGGCTTTAATGGTAAACACAGATAACAAGTAAGAGTAGTTCGTCGTTGAGTTGTGAAGTATTTCAGATATTTTGAACACTGTGTCTGGCTCTCATAGAGAACTTTGAAGCATTTGAACACCAAATGTGTAATGAATGACCTACGTCAAATCGAAAGATCGGAAAGCAAGGAGTCTAGGGCCGGGCGAATACCACCATTTAAAAGTTAAGAATGTGTTTGTTCCTGAATGAGACGAAACTGTATTTATGCTCCCATTTGCTTCAGCTAGTAATAATAAAGACATCCCAGCTTATAGAAGCATAATAGAGATAGTGATCACTAAAAATTGAGATTCAAAGATTAGAATCTAGAAATAGGAAAAGTGTTTATTAATAAACTAGACTGTAAACCAGAAATGTAAAACAAAATTAACGTGTGATGGATTTGTCATATTTCTATCAAAAAATCATTTTTAAACAACTATAAAAATCAATGAAACTTAAGCAATAGCCTATCTTGTATTAGTGGTGACATCATTATCATAATCAAATGTCGAACTTGTTTGTCTTATCCTTTCATACTAATGGAAAAACTGTAAAATCATTTGTTTACAATGAATGACATAGCATCTGCTCATTGATTAATGTTAATTTACACCTGTTGAAAACACCAACTTTCACATGAAGTACCTGTCTTTACTATTTTCATGTCCATGTCATGAGTTATTTTACTAATTTTCAAGGTAAATGTTTATTATTTTACAAATATACGTTGCAAAGTATAATTCCATTTTTCTCGTAATTTCTAACATAATGAAAGACGATATTTCATCTTTAGAATCAAAATAATCGCCACTGCTTAACAATGTGCGATTTGTTTACTCATAAATTTCTATCATTCAAAACTCATTCAAAACTCACTCCATTCAGGAAGTGTTTACTATTGGGGATTAAATTCCTTATCCTAGTTGTCTCATTCAAACTTTGACCCATTCATGAATTGGCACTTTAAACAGAGTTGCCACTCTGGCAAAATTACGTTCATATATTTTCAAATACCAGACTAGAGTTGTACTCTTTTAGGCTACCTTATGGAAGCTGTCGTAAGTATTATAATCTCAATTAAGTACACCTAATTTCAGTATATTTTCTCTACAAACAACGGTAAGAATCAAAACATAAATAACCATGTAATAACGACATCTGGCACTTCAACCCTATACTCTGTCAACAATTGAAGAAATGCCAAATACTGCCATTATTGTTGACGCGATTGATAGTTTTATCAGTTATTTAACAATCTTAACATCACCTTCTTTTCTAAAAAGAGAACTTAGTTCACTTGCGTACGTATTGAGAATTTATGAAATACAGTTTGAATGAGATTTTTTCATGTAATCTCCAATTAGATTTTACGACATTGTTGCCAAAAGTGGCCAGTCAGCAGAGAATACAGGTGTTTTGAAAGATTATATAGTGATAGAAACGATAAGAACATCCGCACGTCTTTGATATGATTGTTTTGGGTACACGTAGCTAAGTAGTATAAATAAATAAGAAATCAATTAGTAAACTAATATTTTTGAAGTAAATGTACCTCACATTTTTCATATCTCAGTAATTGATTACTAACTATGGATATTTTGAATTATGTAAGGATTAACTAGAGACCCGCATAAACATTCAAAGCCCCACGCAAATGCATTACAGAAATAACATTAAAGGCATTTAATTGTCGAATGAGAATCTATATTAGGATACGTTATGATATCTTAAGGTTTTCTGACATTAAGTATAACAGAAAACGAAAAATAAGGAGGGGTAACTATTCCAACTTGCCGTACCTTGTGAGCTTCCTTACTTAGTTTCTACTTGCTTCTTCCATTTTATTTTCTTTTAGTTTAATCAGATTCGAAAGAGCCTACATTTTTTAGTCTTATGTACCAATCACTTAATATATGTTACTGAGAAAAGCTTGATAAAATCCACATTGCTTAAAACATAAGGGAAAATGGACATAGATAACCGAATGTGGAAAAACATTTTTCATATTTCCATTCACCATGGAAGCATTAGTAAGAAATATTAGGCATTTCTGTCTGAAAAATTATAGAAATGAGGCCTGCGACTGTAAGACAGCCATACTTAACCTTCTTTAAACTCCATTTATGGAAGGTTTTGAATTGTGTCTTTTACAACAGAATTTGATGATAAAATGTTAAATGCACATGATAACTGATGTACCTCTCTGGTCGTCATCAGTTCAGTTTCAGTTTTAACACATAAACAGTACTGGAAAAAGACTGCTTACTCGAGAGTTCTTATAACCTGTTCAGAATGGAGGAAGTATATTGTTTGTACGATATTCCTGTCATCTATTTTGTCATTCCGACCCGTAGTGAGCGTCATGCACTGAATTACAGAAAGGTCACTCTGAAGTCTAGAGAGCATATGCCTTGTTAAAGTACCTTCAGACCTTTCTGATTCATTCATTTATCCGTTCGCTGCTCCTTGTACCAATAAGATTGGGTTGAATGTTAAACATGACCGAGATGGACTACCATACGAAAGGTCTTGTGAACGAGAAGGGAAAGATATTCATCGTGTTAGTGTCCAGATGAGAAATTCTGAAGTGAGATATGAAGCTCTCCTGAGTCTACCATTCCTCCGAATTTCGATCAACGTAACAAATTACAACGAAATGTAGTTTGATATTATTAGTATTATTATTATTATTATTATTATTATTATTATTATTATTATTATTGTTATTATTTTTGTTGTTTTTGTTGTTGTTATTATTACTATTATTATTTTTATCATTATTATTATTATTATTATTATTATTATTATTATTATTATTATTATTACGTTCAAGGGTGTAGTTCGCGAGTGTATCCCAATGGGCATAGCGCCCCCCTTCCCCCCTGGTATAGTAAAATGGCACGTAGCCTCTCAGGGTGTACCGCTAAGTTTACATCGGCTTACGTTCTCTCTCATTCCGACCTTCGCAAAAATTTCTCCCTCCTCCCACCCCACCCATCCACCCCAGTCCACAATTATAACGGGGTTCCGAGTCCTTTGTCGGGCGTGGACACGCGAACTTTCTTACAACGAATGTTTTGTCTCGTCTGAACTGAATATTGGTAATATTTTTGACCAGTGCTCAGTATCCTTGCTTGTATTTGGGTCCTTTGGTGCATGTCAGTTGATTAGGTTTGTAAGCTCATAATATTCACATTTAGAGTTAAGAGATATCCTTTGTATTATTCATTATCTATGTGTATCATACAATGAATAAAGATACAGTACTGTGTTTAGGGAAAGGCTGATTCATTTATGTGCTACATCAACTTGTTAAACACTATAGACATATGTATTATTTTGTGTTGACATATTTTTTCTGTATTTTTTTTTAGATTTATCTGTTATTCTTACATTGATGTTTAGATGTATTCTATGTGTAGCGTTATGTTATAGTTATGTATTTTGGCACCAATACAGTAAGCCCTGGATTTCATGGACCTGTAACCTTATGTATTAGTTGTATAACTTTTACAAACACGATCTCATGTCCTTCACTACTGCTGCTCAGTCCTGCATATTTGCACTGGTCAGATCTCTACATTGTCAGTGATTTACCAGAAGACCGCACGTTGCCAGAGGGGCACTCGAGAGGCTTTGTACCCCAGCTGGGTAGTTGGAGTGGGGACAGACACGTCTAGACCAGGGGGGGCAAGTTAGATGCTGTTATCCTCCTGGTAGAGAGCACGGAAGCTGGCTGGTAGTATGGTGTAGGTCTGGTAGGTGGTATGTCCTCCCCTGAGTCTTTTTATCTACCCACTTAACCCACTGACAGCCGTGTACGTGGTGTGGAGCTGATGATGGCCAGAGACAAACTGATTTTTTCTCTCTCTCTCTTTTTCCATACTTTATTTTCCTAGTGAGTGATCCTTAATATGCCCAAAGACCTTGGCATTATGCTCGAAGATTTCGTCGAAGAAACATCTTGACTTCTCAAGAAAAGCTGAGAGTGGTATTTGCTAATGAGAAAGCATGAGGAGAACCAAGTAGAAAAGGATGGTTTCATAGGTCCCACGCCTTTTTGTTGGTATAATGAAAGTTGGTTGTCTTGGTAAAGAGCCCTTGTAACCACAGTAACTATTCATTATATCTGGCGAATAGAACAGGTCTGAGTTGCTTTGTCTATATGTGACACCCACTGGCTGTATGGATTATGTTTGCGTTCACTTCTTCGAGTTGCTTTAGCAAGTCTCAGATGTCTTCGAGTGGTCTGGTCTGGAGTTCCATCCACGGTACAATAAGTGACAGGTGTCTGTTGATGCTTTAGTGGAGGCGATACCCAGCCATGTTACGTAGGGAGAGACCATTCTTTGTTTAAATGTTAAAATGAGGTATCGTTCCTTGTCGTCTGTCCTCCACCCCATATGACTCGTCACCTCTCCAGTTAAGGGAATTTGCAGTTTTATCCTGAGTCCTACAGGAATCAGGTTTTGTTTTTATATATATTTCGTGGAAGTACAGTCGCTATCACATGCACCATTCACGCCAAAATGATGGCTTAGTGTCTCCTAAGTTCGTCGTCAACTTACAATGGGGGGAAATCTGTCTCTGTGGATGAGACAGAAGCTCATTCCTTCCTTCGTGTGCAGGCTTGCTACACCCAAGCTCTTCCTTTTCATGCGAAGTTTATGACTGGGTTAAATCTGTTCGTCTTTCCACACAACACGCAGTATATTTAGCTGTCATTTTGGCCTCAGTCCTCAACTTAGGTTTGGTCAAAAAACTTGCCTACGGTAAGGATATGAATCGCTTGTGGGGACGTAATGGAAATCAGGACAGCCGATGAGAAAACTTTGGTTTGGGATTTTCGGGATGAAAAATAAAAAAAAGAAGAAATCACTCGATTGCTTCCCCGCCTGCGGACGTGATCGTGTTCCCGTCCGTCGCTACGTACGCCGGATGACGTCTGGCATCGACGAGCAAAAACAAAATATGGATCGTCTGGTCCAAGGCTTCGCCATCTGGGGCGGGGGTGGGGGAGCGACCTTGGGGGTGGGGGCTGCTGTTTCAACTCTCCCCCCACCCTAACACCTCCAGGAGGCGGCGGCGCTCGCCCTCCTGCCGAAGGTTTGTTACGTGGAGCTATTTCCGTCTGGATGCAGGACTGTTGTATTCCGGAGAAAGTCTTTTTGGGCTGGCCAGAACACGGCCACGCCTTTAAACGCTCGCCCTGCCCAGGAACTGGCACGGTGAATGTCACATTCTGCCTTTTTTTATAGGGATAATTATGATAATCGAGGGAGTGTGTCGTCAGGTATCATTGTATAGTGACTCACAGTGTAGTTTTCATACTTAGACTATGCTTAAATGACTCGAGGATTAATCGTCACACTTAAGAGAATACCTGTGACGTTATTAGTATGCTTGTGGCGTTTAAAAAAGAAAAAAAGTGAAAACATTTGTAATTAAGCATTGATTTGAGGGTTTCCAAAGAGGTGGGTTATGTTTTATGTCTCTGTTGAAGGGGCTGGCTTGGTATTTCGTCTCAGTTTCGAGTCTGAATTTGGACGTAAATTTGGACGTAAATTTGGACGTATGGTGACGACGGAAGAGACAGAGACAATTCCCGTCCATCCTCTGTCCTGTTCTGTCTCTTCTCCTCTCCCATCTTTTGCCTCATCGGTCCCTTCCCATCTGATCTTTGTTTCCTTCTTCTTCTTCTTCTTCTTCTTCTTCTTCTCCGTCTTCTCCTTCTTCTCTCTTCTCCTTCTTCTTCCTCCTTCTTCTTCTTCTTCTTCTTCTTCTTCTTCTTCTTCTTCTTCTTCTTCTTCTTCTTCTTTCTTTTCTCCTTCTTCTTCTTCTTCTTCTTCTTCTTTCTTTTCCTTCTTCTTCTCCTTCTTTTTTTTTCTTCTTCTTCTTCTTCTTCTTTATCATCGTCATTACAACTATCTTCCTCTCTTCTTCTTCTTCTTCTTGCTATTTCCACTATTCTCCCGTCTCTCCTCCTATTCCATCCCGTTCCTTCTGTTCCACTCATCACCCCAGGCCCGCCGGCCCACTTCTGTGTCACACTTTTCCAGGTAAACCAGATCACCTTGAGCCTCGCCCTCCTGCTTCTGTCCCCCCGTTATTGCGTGGTATGTGTGTGTGTGTGTGTGTGTGTGTGACTATGGTGAGAGGGTGTTACATCTCATGGTTTGTCTGTCCTTCAAGTCTATGTATAAATTCACTTAACACGTCTTAGGGATATTATACAAAAGATTCCATTCATATTTTATTTTTTTTTTTTTTAACAATTTCGTGATTTTACAGTACAGGAGAAAAAAAAATATTCCACAGACCACAGCAGCCTGAATTATAAGGACATTGACTGAAAGTCTTTTGTGAGACAATTTACATAAAAAAAGATAAAAAATGTTGGGGTAAAGTTTCATAAAAATGATATCATCATTTCGAGTCCACACCACAGCTGGGAAAAAAAAGAAAAAAGGAAAAATACTGAGAAATGCACAAATTTCTCTCGTATTGTAAACTTGAACAACAGACCACCTCGATTTAACAACAGACCACACCTTGGCTGTGAAGGTTTGATCCAACACAAAGACTTGCAAAGACAATCGTCTGGTAGGAACCCTTGTAGACACGAGTCTGTCAGTGGTAATTTATATGTTTCTATGGCAAAATATGTGTCCGTGTATTGGAGACATGGAACATGTAATAGGGACAAACGTATAGAGATATTTCTTCTCGGTATATTAGGGCACTAAGCCTGTGCGAGACTAAACAACTGGCACAGAGGTCGGTAGAGGTAGGGGTCCGTGGAGTTCGTGACAGACATTTGAGGTCCCACGGTTGTAATGAAGAGGTTCGATGATCAACACCAATCAGTGTGGGGGGTTGGAGGGGGTCGGTTGGGCGCTGAGAGACTGACGAAGGTGTGGTGGTCCTCCTCTTCCCCCCGCGTGCTCTTGAAGGAGGCGGAAGTTTCTTCGACTTCGAAGTGTGGACTCGAGAACGACGCTGGGTCATATTTATTTTTTTTTTTCCTGTTCAGGTTTTGACCTTAGACGAGGCCTTAGCCCACATGCGCTGAGGACACTAGACGGTAGGGAGGGCGGTGGGGGTGTCACAGGCCATGGTAGATGAGAGCGTGTGAGAGGGAGTCCCACCGCCTCGCCTTTTTCGCATGCATGCCTGACGGGGTGACACGAGGAGTCGAACTCGTGAGCCAGTCTACCGCAGCAGGCGGTCACAGAGGAGGACCACACACAGACGCGCACGGGAGCCTTGGGCTTTATAAGCTGGCTCTTCTCTGTGTCACCCGTCAGCGGCTGCAGGACTTGGCGGAGTCTAGGCTTAACACGGGTAGAAGGGGAAGTTGTAGCAGTCGACGCCGGCAGGGTTGGCCGGCTGCTGAGGGTGGGCAGGTACCCGGCAGGGGTAGAACGGGTAAGTGGGGCAGTCGGCGGCACTCACGCTGGCCGGGAGGTTCGATGGGTAGGACCAAGCCAGCCCCACCAGCGCCACCAGGAGGAGGAGAAGAAGAGCCACCTGCCGGAGGAATTGGACGATGAGAATGACACACACACACACACACACACACACACACACACACACACGTACCCAAGACGTAGAGGAACGTGGAATGATATAGAACCCGCGATGGGGCCTTTGTTGACGGCAGGAGAATAACAAATGGGGGGAATGAACGATCATGTGTGATTATTGAAGAAAATACAGGCGTTGCTTAGCCAACTGTTCCTCTGTTCAGATGAGCCAGTGACCAGAAGGCCAGTAAGGAACGGGACAGTCCCAGCTCCGTCAGGTTGGCACGTACCTGCGTTCTCATGGTTGTTGTCTTCTCCACTGCCGTCTGGTCGGGCCACGGGCGAGTCTGCCTTTATATAGTGGCGAGGCCAAGCGTCCAGCTGCCAGGGTACAGGGTATGTGGTGGTGGTAGTGGTAATGGTGGTGGTGTTGCGTGGGGGGGGGGGGCAGTGGCGTCAGTGGTGATGCTAGTGGTAGCAGTGGCGGTTTTGCCCCTCTACCCGCCCTACTCACTCACTTCCGCACTCACGTGGCCCACCACCCAATACTATGCCCTGCTGAAGACGAAAGGTCGACCAGGGCCTGGCCTTTTTTTAAGCGTGCCATTAATAAGCGCGGGCGTGGCGCCCGTTACTCTCGCCCATCCACCCACCCTGGGAGCAGGTGTCTTTTCCGCCCTGGGAATCGAGGGAGGAAAGGGAAAGAGAGGGGTGGGGGGATGAGGAGGAGGAGGAGGAGGAGGGTTTAGTACCCAAGGCACGCACAATCCACTCCTTCGAGCACCTCCCCATCCGCCGTGGGTGGAGCCAGTATCCACCGTGAGAATTCCTGTTTCTTCCACTAAGGGTTCGGGGGGTCCCCCGAGCCTCCACCCTGAGATTCGATCCCTTGTAAAACTGACAGAGATAATAACTGTCTACACATTTACTTGATTTCCCTCTCAAGATAATGTATTCCCCAGTTTATCTTTATTTGTCTTGACACTTTATTAAATTCCTTCTTTATGCCACAGTCTCACTTTAATTCGGCCTTGAAAGCAAAGCTTACGAAAAAACCTTTGAGTTCCGTGACCATTGGTGATTAAATTCATTTTTACGGCTTTTATTTGCCGTCTATTATGGCGCACTTCTCAAATTTTTAATCATTGGTCTTTAAAGATATTTTATTTAAACATATTCTTTTTTTTTATTATATTCAAAGGTTGAAGTGAATTCAGTCACTCCTCGCGCCGTAAAAGATAATACTTTTTATGTGTGTTTTGGGTTAGCGTTTTAAGATAATTCCGTATCTGTGATTTTTCAATCGGGCGAAAAACAAGACAGGTTTCGTATTAAGTCTTTGATGAGAGTGGCTGTCTTGCAAGACTTGATCTGTATCTTTGACCTATCTTAAGGCTTTGATTAACCCCTCTCTGGCCGTGAGAATGCAGGAAGCGGTAAGGGAGGAGGAGCAAAGGGAGGAGTAAAAAGAAGGAGGAGCGCGGGAGAGGGGAGCGAAGGAGAAAGAAAGGGAGAGAGAGAGAGAGAGAAGAGGGAGAGAAAAGGTACTGCACTTTGAGCCACGGCTGACAACAGTGCCCACAGTGCCCTACCTCAGTACTTACAGTGACGAGGACCCGTGTATTCAATGTATGACGGTGCTTACACGCTACACCCTCGGGCGCAAATACACCCATAGAATGTCAGTGCTTTACACCTACGTCCCGTTGGACTCACACATATAACGCCAGAGCTTACCTCTACACCCAGGAGTACACCCATACACCCATACAAAGACGGTGTATACACCTACACCCGGAAGCTTCCGTAGGTCGCAAGAGTGGCAGGTGCTTCAGTGAAATCTTCAGTATATCGAAGTACGTCGCCACGAGAGGGCGTTTTGCTCGCCTCGCTTTCCCAGAGACAAGGCCGGAACGCGTTTTGCCGAGACGCATGCCGCCATACTTTAAAAATATTCGACCTGAAAAAAATATCCCGTCTGTCATGTTTTAGGATCATCGCACACTTGATGATACTATGGTAGGAATAACGAGAAAGAACAGTGAGTGATTCCAGACAATAATGAAACGCTTAACAGGTCTCGCTGAAGTATCGTAGAGGCTGTGCGAATTCAAGACCGATCCATTGTCTTTCCATTCTTAAGGACCGCATTTAAAAGATACAGGAAAAAAGATAAGAGAGAGAAAAGGGATAGCGTGGTTTACAGAATTTCCACTACATGCGCAAGGGCTCTATTGAGATCAGGCATCCCTCTGACAAGGCCGAGAGTGACTAAATGCAGGAGACAAAGCCGAGATCACATAGCTATCTCCTTCGGCTGCATCATTCTTGGATGGGAATGGAAAGATAATGCGTATCCTTGTAGATATCCAATGAGAGCATCTACATATTGTTTAGTCTAGTGAAGCGATATATAGCTGTGCGTGTTGGGGTGTGTGTGTGTGTATACATATAGATAGATCGATCGATAGATAGATAAATAGATAGATAGATATCAGAGACACCAGAGAGGGCCCCCCCCCATGAGTGAAGTATTACATAAAAGCAATCATTTCATTGTGGCTAATTAAGGTAGAACAGCACAGTCTGTATGAAGAACAAGAGATATTCAAACCTTCATTCTGATTAGGGGTGGACAAGTAGATTATGCTGATATTTTAGTGTTTATTCTGTAACAGGAGTTAACATCAACAATGTGATAAAATGAATAATGTGAGACTGTGAATTAAGACAATTTTTAGGAAGAAGCATTAAAAATAATTGTTATGCAGGTGATTAAAGAGATAATTTTGCTTATTGCGATTGAATAACTGTACCAAGCCGTCAGCAAAGTCTTCTGACTCCACTCAAGTCTTCTTTTAGTGATTATATCCTTTAGTCTTGGTAGACGAGCTTGGGCGGGATCAATTGGGAAACCCCAGTATGTGAACAGAGTTGGGCTGAGGTCCTGCTTCGAGATCACCCTCATCCTTCATCGCTATTCTAGAATTGTGAATAAGTAATTGAATCAAGTAAGGTGATTTATTTATGACCATACAGTTGTACCTAGATTCGTAAAGAAAGAGTAAAAGAAATGAGAGAATTATCAAGGGATAAAATCATCTGAGAGCATAAGTGCGAAGGAATTACTGTCAGTAAGAGAGCAACAGGCTGAAAGGTCACACAAGAACTAATAGAGAAGGTCTATAGGAAGGGAGCAAAGATGGTGGCCCAGAATCAAGAGACTTGAGCTGTAGTGAGGAGTCAGAGGGCCGAAAACCAACCCACCACCAAAAGAGAGAAGCCGATGCTGAGAGTGAACATTTCATCGAGAGATGTGAGGGTAAAACAACCTGGGGACAAAACAAAGACAAACTAAGCAAAATGCTATATGACAGTAAATAGATTTCAAGAGATGGGGGCCCCATGAGTGTTAAATCTCCCTCCCCGTACTGTACAAATGGATTCTTACACACACACACACACACACACGCCAGTCGTGCGTGGACCAGAACCTGTCATGGGTAACGTGAGCGTCAGAACGCACACGACATTGCGTCATCCTTTGCGTCAAGGGGTGTCCCAAATCACACCCTGCGCAACTTGGGCAAGAATGAAGCACTTGCATGACCGGTTAGACGCGACACGTAACCCAGGGCAGAGTCGAACAGTTTTGGTATTACTTAAAAGTCATGAGAAGCTTTACAATTCCACCCCCCCCCCCTTTTTTTTTTCTTTTAAGTATATTTTTTTGTTTCTTTAAACCGTGTTGGAGGTCGTGGTATTTAAGGGAAGAACTTGTTGATGAGATGTGTCCCACATTTCGATTGGCAGAAAATATGCTTCGTGTGTGTGTGTGTGTGAGAGAGAGAGAGAGAGAGAGAGATTTCTCTCTCTCTCTCTCGTGCCTCTTTTCATTTCCTTTACATGTCCTCTCTCTTTCACTTGCTGCTACATCTACCGTTCCCTCCAAACACACCCTCTTCCTCAAATCCTGCCCCTCCTTACTTCATCGCCTCCTGCTACCGCCTCCTCCCTCCTCCTCCTCCTCCTCCTCCTCCTCCTCCTCCTGTCAACCGCTGGGCTTCCTGGCCCCGCCTGTCAACCATAAAAACCTGTCAAGGTTGCCGCCAGGAGCCACCAAACGCAGGTTTGTCCTGGCGTAACGGGTCCCACACGAGCGGGCGCGCGCGCACACACACACACACCACTAATTTGCTTCGCCATTAGAGGCCCTATAATCGGTTCCCTGCGGATTATATAAGTTGTTATAGAATATCTAAGGTGCCTAGAATTCTTCAAGATCAACGAGTCTGTGACTATACGTAAGTGGATTGGTATATATGGTGGGGAAATCCTTCAGAACTTCGCAATCCTATAGGAACGAGTTCTTAGGGGGGCCTATTTTTTTTTCTTGTGTGAGGGACACACACACACACACACACACACACACACACACACACTGGTTTTAATACGTTGAGATACAGCGGATTAGCCTCTGTTTACGGACAGGTCTGTACACAGAGGGTCCGTAGCGAGAGAGAGAGAGAGGGAAGAGAGAGAGAGAGAGAGAGAGGCAGGTCTGTAGTGAGAAAGGTCTGTACACAGAAGGTCTGTATAGGGAGAGGCAGGTCTGTACACCGAGGGGTCAAAATTGACACTTTGTAGATTGGGAAAATAGAGTAAGGATGGAGGGGTTTCCACTGATGAGGGGGTGTTTCACTGGCGAGAGGGGTTCCAATGACGAAGGGGGCTTCCGTTTAATAGAGAGGTTTCACTGACGAAGAAGGGAGTTTATGTGACCTGGACTGGTCATCTCGTGGCCTGATGTGACAACTTTTTGACCTGGACTGATTTTTTTTTTTGACCTGGACTGGTCATTTTGTGACCTGGGCTGGTTATTTTGTGACCTGGGCTGGTTATCTTGGAGGGACATTTCAAATGTATCAACGTGACACTGATTTTGTCATAGCTTGGGAAAGTGTGACCAGTATTTACCCAACAAAAATAAGTTTGCTAGTTTTAAAGACGATTTTTTATACCCAAGAGAGTTGATTGAGGTCCATACCTGTGAATCTGATGACATACGGTGGAGAATTGGGTGATGATAGTGATATAAGAAGTAGTAATCATTAAGTTGTTTTGGTTTAAGACAATCGTAAGATAAACCTGTTAATCTTGAGGTTTGATACAAGGTTTTTTTTACAACATTAAAGACAGAGTTTAGAGGCACAATGAAGCTAGGTCACGATTTCAAGAAAAATAAGCGAGATTTAATAGGAAATCCAAATCGTTAGAGCCATCTACTTAGCCTTCTGGGATCTGTATGGTAATGAGATGAATCTCGTTCCGTTCTCATAGGATCGATTGAGTCCAAGGCAAAGTGACAGTCAGAGAGATGGAGTCTCAAGACGAGATGGTGACGCGTTGATGGTATCATCAACTCTGTTTTGACGTGAGTGGGCAGAACACGGAACCTACATCAATCTGCATTTTTTTTTTTTCGACTCGATCGACCACATCATTAGCATACTCACGGCACTACAGTATCCCCATGACCGTCTTCGGGGTGGGAGGGGGGAGAACAGGAAGGATGCCTCTGGATCCTACTGCACCCAGGACCGTCCCTGGGGGACAGTAAGGACTCCCCGAACGTGATTGGTAAGGAGGAGACGACCTGTGTTGTTTCCCCCCCCCCCGCCCCACCACGTCCTTACACGTCCGGTCCGTTGCAGTGCCACGGACACGCGCGGGTATGGCACATCACGTTCCTCTGGTCACGGGTTGTTGGCCACGGAAGTCAAGGTCAGCCCGACCCCGCCCCCCTCCCCCTAGTTCGGTGACCTCTCCTCCTTGCTGTGGTCGACCCCCAACACCTGCCAGGGTCCGAGAGGCACTGAGACGTGACGGGGTTTTAGGCACTTTTTACACGCCGAAGATGGCACAGAGAGTGCCATCAGACGGAGGTGGACCCCCCCCCACCCCACCCCCACCCCCGTTCTTGTACATTACGTTTCTCCACATGATTCTGCGTGGTTTCGGAACGTAAGTCGGAGAGCTCCATGTTTCTTATGACGTTGTGAGCCATCAAGCATAAAGCAAGGCAGAGACTGAGGCTGGTGAATGGTCTTTAGGATGTGGTCACTGAAGGGAAATACTCGTTCGCGTCATTCAGGAACCAGCTGGGTCCTCAGCAAAGCCATCTGGCGGATATATTCCTTACCGTCATTTACTGGTGTGTGCTGTGATGGTCTTCGGGCGGCATACTCCTCTGGTCAGTCAGGTGGTTTATGGGGGGAACGTATGTGTCCAGGTGTGGTCCCTGAAGGTGGTGAGGGATGTGGTTGCCTGTGGTCTTCTGTGGTGAGGCAAGACCATCTTGGTTGAGCTGTTACCACCTGTGGTAAGGTGTGAGGCACCAATTCAGTTCTCCTCGTATGAATACACACACACACACACACACACAACCGGGTCTGCAGTGGCCAGCATAACCTTCCAAGGTGAGCTGCAGGTAACCCTCACGTTGTTGTCTGGACCACCTTAGTCTCGTCTTCCTGATGGGGGAACTGGGTAGTTCCCGATCACCTAACCACACAAACCATCCCGTCGGTTATCTCACCAAGGGCGCCAAAGAAGCTAACCAGACCCCCAGTGGTCAGGCCTCAAGAGGGCCAAGCGAACTAACCAGACCCCCCTATGATTACTAGGTCTTTGGAAACCACACTAGTTAACCAGAGCCTCTGGTCAGGTCTTAATAGGCCAGGCAAGCTGACCAGACCCTCGGTTAGGTCTCGGAGGCCACCCCAGCTGAGCAATCCTTCTGCTTAGGTCTCAGGAGGCCCACGCCATCACACCAGACCCAATTTGGTCAGGTCGTATGAGGCCATCCAAGCCAATCAGACCGTCTGAACAGACCTCGGGGGATTGCGCTACTTGCGTCGGTGTACAACTTCGACTCCACGACTTCGATGCTCCTCACTCGATGCCGCGTAGCCACAGGTCGCGTCGGTCAACTTCGACTCTCATCCTGTAGCAAGGAGGTGGGGTGCCTCTGGGTCCTTCAGGATAGGGTGGTTGCAAGGGATCCTTTCCTTCTTCAGGATACGAGTAGAGGCGACCTCTGTGATACGTACTGAGTGACTGAAAGAGACAGAAGGATACAGAAGCTTAAAGCGTGATTGCCTACCGATCTGTCTTTGCTTTACGTCAGTCGTATGATCTTGGACCTGTCCATTTTCCGTCGTCCGTCAGCCACGTGGCTATAAATCTTAAGGCCTTAGACGGGGATGGCCACTTAAGACTCCCGTCCTACCGTGGAGACAGAACAGACACAGGCAGAGGGAAGGGAGGGTTCGGGGTCATCCGTCCAAGAACGAATAACACACGCGATCATTATTATGGGTTCAACAGCTTTTTCGGGTTCTTTAAGAACCCCTCACTCAACTAATCGTGTTTTTTCGTGTCAAGAACGCTGAAAGATATATTTACAGGACCATTTCAGCTGTACTGAGACCCCGTGCTTTAAATTCCCCTTGAGGAAAACGACGATGCAAGCCTTTTGGGAATGATTGACCCCTTTGACCCTTGACCTTCAAGGGGCGAGGTCTAAGGCCATGTCATCACAACCAAGGGTCGTACCATCGTATTCAAGGGTCGTAAAGTCGTATTCAGAGGTCGTGGTGTCGTGTGTGTGTGTGTGTGTGTTAATCCTTGTATGGAATGCATTCTAAAGCGAAATCTGAACCCTATACATCAAAAGAATGATATTTTAGATTTCATACAAGGTGGAAAATATCGACCCAAAATCCCAAAATACTCCCTGGAACAAAGTAGAATATAGAACCTTCAGAAAATATCCACCCAAAATATCAAAAATCCCCCCAAATCCCAAAATACTCCCTGGAACAAAGTAGAATATAAATTCTTCATAAAATATCCACCCAAAATATCAACCCCCCCCCATGAAACAAAATACTCTCTGGAACACAGTAGAATATAGAATCTTTAGAAAATATTCACCCAAAATATCAACCCCCCATAAAACAGAATACTCCCTGGAACAAAGTAGAATATAAAAAATCTTCAGAAAATATCCACCCACAAAACTGAAGAAAGAATATTGAAAACCACGTCACAGTTTGTTCTGTGAATAAAAGTTTGGAGACGAATTCAATGGATGGAAGTCAGGAACGTGGGTTCGATGCCCCTGAACGTGCGCACCAGAGAGCAAGGGCAACCCACACTTTTTGACAATTTCAATCATATATATATATAATACGTGTAATTTATATGAGATAAAAATACAGAACATAGAAACCGTATTTTTTTCTGAGAACTTAGACAGAAAACGCCTTTGTTTATCCTAACTAGAAACCGATATTTGAAAACCTAGATAGAAAACACGTCTTTTTAAAAATGCCAGTTTTAAATTGCTTCTCATTTTTTTTCACGTCCAGTTAATATTTTTGGGGTGTGGGTTAAGCCTGTCATTACACTGATGTCGTTAAGGACCAACTGTGTAATAGTTCAAGGGAGGAATTTGATCTCTAGGCCTCACTCTGTAGGCTGAAAGTGGGAGGGGAAAAAAATGCTATAATTCTCTTCATTTAGGGGGGTCAGGTTACGACGGTACACAGAGTACCGCGGTGTACCGGGGTCTACGGTGTACCGTGATAACGGTGTACCGTGATAACGGTGTACCGTGGCCTACGACGTACCGTGACCTACGGTGTACCGCGGTCCACGGTACACCACGGCGTGTACCATATTCTATTCCTTAGTCTTCTGGCGCCTCCTCCGTCAGATAGAGAAAGCTGTGACGGTCCATCACGTAACAGCGACGCGTGACGGTGCCCCGTTACTCCGTGCGTGTTACGATAGACCCGCCGTCGAAGAGTGTGACGAATTCCACGCTATAGCAAACGTCACTGACCCCTCAGAGTCGCCAGTCTGATATGCAAAAAGAGAAAAAAAATATATAATTTTTGATGAAAGTGAAAACGTACGAGTCACTTTTATAAGTGTGGAAGACTCACTTTAAGCATATTGGCCGTGGGTCGAAGATGTGTGGACTGTATTTATGTGATGCATCGCATAGAACAGGGAAAAATGGATAGATAGACAGATAGATAATAGACAGATAGATAGATAACGAGCTAAATGATAGATTGATAGATACTTTGGTGGCAGATGTTAGATAGATAGATACATAGATGGGTAGATGTTAGATAGATAGATACAGAGAAGGATCTTGGCGTGTGTCTCATTACGAAATGGGGATATTAATGCCCCAGTACGCATTTCGTACGCCACATTAACTCAAAATACTCATAGAATTATTACGTAAAAAATAAGGTCTATAAGCGCGAAGTAGCAGGCTCACAACTAGTGCCTAGGAAGGTCTCGAGTAAATATCAAATACCACTCCAGAGCATCCAATCCCTTTCTCCGGCGTCTGAGGTCAGTCGTTGAATACCACTCACCATTCTGAGTTCTGTATCTATACTTAGCCTGTGTCGAGGCAAATCGATCTGTTAACCCACAAATATCTATAAAATCTAACTTCACAGTTTAACCGCCTTCGTAGAAAGAAATAAGGTATATTAATAAGCCAAATCGTGGTGTAGTTAACTGATTTATTGTTTTGATTATTATTTTGTCTGTTTGGTTGTGTTGTATATCTTACAACGGTCATTTGACGTCAGCCAACCCAGTCACACTGACTGTATCTCTGCACAGAGGACCTCTTTTCGCAACATAGCGAGCCGTGTGTGCGCGGCAAAATTCATGTGACATGTTACTGCTAAATGCAGGAGGAGAGAAGTGTGGTGAAAATCATGGTAGTCATTCCCTTTGATCGAAGTAATTACGTTCTTGCATAGGGGAAGTATGTAGTGTGTAGGTTACTGTAGTGTGTAGGGTACTGTAGTGTGTAGGGTACTGTAGTGTTTAGGGTACTGTAGTCTATAGGGTATTTTAGTGTGCAGGGTACTGTAGTGTGTAGGGTGCTGTAATGTATAGGGTATTGTAGTGTGTATGGTACTGTAGTGTGTAGGGTACTGTAATGTTTAGGGTACTGTAGTGTGCAGGGTACTGTAGTGTGTAGGATATTGTAGTGTGTAGGGTACTGTAGTGTGTAGGGTATTGTAGTGTGTAATGGACTGTAGTGTATAGGGTACTGTAGCGTGTAGGGTACTGTATTGTGTAGGGTACTGTAGTGTGTAGGGTACTGTAGTGTATAGGATATTGTAGTGTGTAGGGTACTGTAGTGTGTAGGGTACTGTAGTGTGTAGGGTACTTTAGTGTATAGGGTATTGTAGTGTGTAGGGTATTGTAGTGTGTAGGGTACTGTAGTGTGTAGGGTACTGTAGTGTATAGGGTATTGTAATGTGTAGGGTACAATAGTGTGTGGGGTACTGTAGTGTATAGGGTATTGTAGTGTGTAAGGTACTGTAGTGTGTAGGGTACTGTAGTGTGTAGGGTACTGTAGTGTATAGGGTTTTGTAGTGTGCAGGGTATTGTAGTGTGTAGGGTACTGTAGTGTGTAGGGTTCTATAGTGTATAGGGTATTGTAGTGTGTAGGGTACTGTAGTGTGTAAGGTATTGTATTGTGTATGGTACTGTAGTGTGTAGGGTATTGTAGTACGTAAGGTCCCGTAGTGTATAGGGTACTGTAGTGTGTCGGCGGTTACTGTAGTGTGGGGTACTCTAGTGTGTAGGTTGCTGTAGTCTGTAGGGTATTGTAGTGTGTAGGGTGTTGTAGTGTATAGGGTACTGTAGTGTGTAGGGTACTGTAGTGTGTAGGGTACTGTAGTGTGTAGGGTACTGTAGTGTGTAGGGTATTGTAGTGTGTAATGAGCTGTAGTGTGTAGGGTACTGTAATGTATAGGGTACTGTAGTGATTAGGGTACAGTAGTGTGTTGGGTACTTTAGTGTATAGGGTACTGTAGTGTGTAGGGTACTGTAGTTTGTAGGGTACTGTAGTGTGTAGGATACTGTAGTGTGTAGGGTACTGTAGTGTTTAGGGTACACTAGTGTATAGGGTATTGTAGTGTGTAGCGTACTGTAGTGTGTAAGGTGGGTGGGGGGGGGGAAGGGTCTCTGCCATAGGGAGGCATTGGGATTATATGTCCCACGATCCTGTCAATTAGGTCCCACGTATCCCATCATGCCCTTTATCCCAGACCTGTTAATATTAAATGACCAGTTGACCTTGTGTCTGGTCTCCCCTACCTTGTTCTTCAAGTTATATGGTCATTGTTCTCACTGTCTTGTTCTGCTCCAGGATATCTTGTTCTTCGTGGCGTTACCGCATCATTTTCGTTATTTAAGTTATTTAGTTTTATTTTTTAGTTATTCTTATCATCCAAGGGTCTAGTTATTCCCTGAAGAACCACAACGTCCTTATCTTATCTATCTTATCTATCGATCAATCTATCTATTTTCCTTCGGCATCATGGACCACTGCTTTCATCTCGTTTGAATGAAATGTTATCATCAGATTCATTTATCTCTTTATTTACGTAGGGTTGTCATCAAATCAATCATTTTGGGGTCTCGTACGACACTTGAAATGTTATTTTGGACTTATAATAATCTTTCTTATTCCAGGCGTCCCCCAGGAAGTGAGCCACAGGGGAGGAAGTCACCAGTGAATCCCGAGATGGCCCACTGGATCCCGACCAGATGACGATAAGACGTACCCTAAAATGCCAAGGTCAGCATTGCCCGATGCCCCCAGGTTGCTCCAACTCGCACCAATACCTTGTCCACGCCGCCAGGACGCCCAGCGACCGAGCAACCAGACCTCCAGCGTTCACGCGACCAGCGCACCTAAATCGTCCACGCGACCCAGAAACACCCAGCGTTCACACGCGACCCAGCGACTCCGTAGCCACGCCCAGGCGTCCGAGACACGATGCATAATTTCAAGAACCCGAAAATGGTGTTAAGGCTCTGTAATGGTATGGATTTATAGTTCTTCCTTGTGTAATCTGTGTGTGTGTGTGTGTGTAAAGTATTTGAAGCAGGTGTACTACACCTGTCTCCTCCACTACCATACAACTGTTCAGGCTTTTATATTCTGTCGTCTGCATTTAACCATCTTCTTCAGCCTGTTCCAATCATAATACATCACTCTAATACTATTCAGGTACTTCCTTACATCTTATTAAATAAGTGTTATGCTTAGTATTACGTTATGGCCTGTGGATGCATGACTCCATCTCTTTTGAAGAATTTTTTCCGCAATTTGGACTAAGAATTTGTGTTAAAAGCTTACAGGTTGTTTGTGGTCAGTACACCCGCTCACTCTCCTCCCTCTCAAACCTAAGGCCTCTGCCCTTTCTGTACCTAAGGCCTCTAGCCTTTCTCCGTAACTCAGCTCCCTTGATTCTAGTACCGCCTCTGTTGCCCTTCCCTGGGGGGTCCTTCTCTCTCAGCCCTGTGCGTTATATTAGGCGCGATGGTCAAATGTGAGAAGGATATTCTCGTATATTTTCCCATCTACAGACTTGAATGCGACAGGTTAGGGACGGTGTTGACTCCCAAAGTCTCCTTTCAGTCAGAGATTCCTGCAGGTTGTAAATCCTGGTAGACTCTGCCCATATCGAGAGCTGTTGATTTAGAATATACATCGTTGAATATACAATAGATATTGTGGTATGGAGGAGAGTCGTTGTTTACTGTACGAGGAAAATGTATATAGATGTGGATGGGAGATCTGTCTCATCTGTCGCATCTAACTTAGTGTTATGCTTTTGTGGGATGATTCTCTGATTCTCTCTATTATCTTCCCTTCAAAATCCTTTTTTCTTTTTTCATAGTTTATAAATCTAGTAAAAAGAAAAGTGTGTCAGAAACAGTTAGGGATATGTGGCGAGCCTACTGCACAGTGGCTTTTAAAGGCAATGGGGGAACGGTCCTTATCTCCGGGTCACTAAAACGCTTATAAACATATTCAATTTGTTGTTTGCCGTCCATGTTTACTACATATGAATCTCGGTGGCTTCAGGATGTATATGATAATCGCCAGTTTCACCATTTTATTCGGAAAATACAAAGATTACATGTTCAGATCGACGAATCCCGGAGATCTCTCGCCTCTGAACGTTACATGCCGTCCTTGTCGATTCACGAGTCATGCACTGATCACATTTCATCATAAATAGCACAGTCGTGTCTCCTGCGTAGTTCTCAAAACGTCTCTGAGACTCACTGAAAACACAGGAAGGCTTTTTGAGTCCTTCTCTGAGACTCACTGAAAACACAGCAAGGTTTTTCGAGTCCTTCTCTGAGACTCACTGAAAACACAGGAAGTCTTTTTGAGTCCTTCTCTGAGACTCGCTGAAAACACAGGAAGGCTTTGAGCTCTTAGGAATATATTTTTTCAAAGTTTCTGTTTGAGGGGAGGGGGGGAAGACCCTCTTGGCTTGGTATATCTTCCTCCCCACCCTTGCCCTGACGGCGGCGGCGCCCTAGTCGCAGAAGGGGTACTTCCCAGCACACGACGGGTCGACGCCAGGAGGCAGAGGGTGGGCCCCCTGGCTCGGGGTATGTGAGCTGGCTTGGGAGGCGAGGGAACCGCTCTTTGCGCTCGTTTGGGCCCCTTGGCCACCAGTCGCCTTTGGGCTGACGTGGGCACCCAGGGTCGGCTTATTCGGGCTGACGTGGGCAGGGAAGGCGTGGGCTCCCTGGCTTGGCGACTTTGGGCTTACATGGGCTCCCAGGCCAGGGTGGCTTGGGCTGACGTGGGCTGGGAAGGCGTGGGCTCCCAGGCTTGGCGACTTTGGGCTTACATGGGCTCCCAGACCAGGGTGGCTTGGGCTGACGTGGGCAGGGAAGGCGTGGGCTCCCTGGCTTGGCGACTGTGGGCTTACATGGGCTCCCAGACCGGGGTGGCTCGGGCTGACGTGGGCTGGGAAGGCGTGGGCCGGGCCAGGGTGGGCCGGGCCAGGGTGGGCTGGACCAGGGTGGGCCGGCCCAGGGTGGGCCTGGGGTAGGGCCGTGGCCACAGCCACCAACAACAACACAGCGGTCAACACCTGGAACAGGGACAAGCCAGGATCAGTGAGAGACAGCCGAACGCACTCAGTTGCAAGGCAAACTAGGGACATAAATAGAAAAACCCTCCGTGCTTATCCTAGGACTGTCGAAACGTAACACCATCGTTTAGAAAAGCAATAACTAAGTTTTACCTCAGAGATGCAATCAAATAATGGCTATGTAATGTCTAGAGATGCAATTTGGCCAAGTTCCTCATTCGCGTGGAGGCTCAGGGCACCCTCAGGTACACCAAGATGATCGTAAGGTCATTAGTGGAAAAATAGGGTAAAGAGATATTCATTTAATGAGTGAATCATCTGGGCTGATGGGGTGAACTGGACGATTGCTCTGGGGCGACGTATGAGTGCATAATTACCTGAGCTCCTACTGTACATAAGATGAATAGTTATACGTTATATATATATATATATATATATATATATATATATATGAATGGGAAAATGTATTATAGTTATATTTTTAATGTGGATAACGAACGAGTGGCTTATTTAGTAATGAATGACGGTACTGAAGTGTGAGAGACTGTGAGAGAGGTGGGACAGAGAGAGACAGACAGAGAGACACACACACACACACTACTCACGTGAGAGATCATGGCCAACTGGGGTCTGGTTCCCGCCTGTCGCACCCTTATATACCCGGCCTCCTCCACCCCACCGAGACCACCTGATCATCCACCACCGCTATGACCACCAACCCTGCTTATGCAGCGCCATTGCAACCCCTGCAGGAAATGCAAGACGGCTGGCAGGGAGAGCTCTAAGTAGCTAGGCTCAATCGCTTGCATTGCACGCCCTGGAGAGATAGAGAGAGACGTCTTGTACATGGATCTGTGTATGATATATCTATATATATACATTTCCACGGCCGGAGATGATGTCTTATTTCAGCCAGAGGTTGAGATTATACACATTTGGTGCGAATTATTTCTCTCTCTCGTTTGGCTTCCACTCGGCTCGCAAGGCGACAGAAGTGCAGTATCTTTTTTTCTCTTCCCTAGCGTGTGGTGGAGTTGTTTTTTTCTTTTTTTTGCAGGGAAGTCGCTGAAGGTCAGCGTTCGATATTATCTGCGAGGCAGCAGCAGCAGCAGCTGCGCTGGTGGCACACACACACACACACACACACACACACACCTACCTCCCCCCCTCTCCCTCTCTCCCCCCTCCCCTGCTCTCTCTCTCTCTCTCTCTCTCTCCCCCCCCCCCCCCC